>JBBBDQ010029852.1:0-12023 GCA_037127315.1 Ascarosepion bandense
GTGTTTTCATATCTGTCTATCTATTTTTATGTATGTACATATGTATGTATGTATCTATCTATCTATCTATGTTTTTTCCTTCATATCTATCTATCTATCTATGTTTTTCCTTCATATCTATCTATCTATCTATGTTTTTTCCCTTCATATCTATCTATCTATCTATGTTTTTCCCTTCATATCTATCTATCTATCTATGTTTTTCCCTTCATATCTATCTATCTATCTATGTTTTTCCCTTCATATCTATCTATCTATCTATCTATGTTTTTTCCCTTCATATCTATCTATCTATCTATGTTTTTTCCCTTCATATCTATCTATCTATCTATGTTTTTTCCCTTCATATCTATCTTTCTATCTATGTCTTTTCCCTTCATATTTATCTATCTATCTATCTATGTTTTTTCCCTTCATATCTATCTATCTATCTATCTATCTATGTTTTTTCCCTTCATATCTATCTATCTATCTATCTATGTTTTTTCCCTTCATATCTATCTATCTATCTATCTATGTTTTTTCCCTTCATATCTATCTATCTATCTATCTATGTTTTTTCCTTCATATCTATCTATCTATCTATCTATCTATCTATCTATCTATCTATCTATGTTTTTCCCTTCATATCTATCTATCTATCTATCTATGTTTTTCCCTTCATATCTATCTATCTATCTATGTTTTTTCCCTTCATATCTATCTATCTATCTATGTTTTTTCCCTTCATATCTATCTATCTATCTATGTTTTTTCCCTTCATATCTATCTATCTATCTATGTTTTTTCCCTTCATATCTATCTATCTATCTATCTATCTATCTATTATGTCTCTTCATATCTATCTATCTATGTATCTATGTCTCTTCATATCTATCTATCTATCTATCTATTATGTCTCTTCATATCTATCTATCTATCTATCTATTTATCTATCTATCTATTATGTCGCTTCATATCTATCTATCTATCTATTTATCTATTATGTCTCTTCATATCTATCTATCTATCTATTTATCTATCTATCTATTATGTCTCTTCATATCTATCTATCTATTTATCTATCTATCTATTATGTCTCTTCATATCTATCTATCTATTTATCTATCTATTATGTCTCTTCATATCTATCTATCTATTTATCTATCTATCTATTATGTCTCTTCATATCTATCTATCTATTTATCTATCTATCTATTATGTCTCTTCATATCTACCTATCTATTATGTCTCTTCATATCTATTTATCTATCTATCATGTCTCTTCATGTCTATCTATATATCTATCTATTTATCTATCTATCTATTATGTCTCTTCATATCTATCTATCTATCTATCTATCTATTATGTTTCTTCATATCTATCTATCTATTATGTCTCTTCATATCTATCTATCTATCTATTTTTTATGTCTCTTCATATCTATCTATTATGTCTCTTCATATCTATTTATCTATCTGTCTATTATGTCTCTTCATATCTATCTATCTGTCTATTATGTCTCTTCATATCTATCTATCTATCTATTATGTCTCTTCATATCTATCTATCTATCTATTATGTCTCTTCATATCTATCTATCTATCTATTATGTCTCTTCATATCTATCTATCTATCTATTATGTCTCTTCATATCTATCTATCTATCTATTATGTCTCTTCATATCTATCTATCTATCTATTATGTCTCTTCATATCTATCTATCTATCTATTATGTCTCTTCATATCTATCTATCTATCTATTATGTCTCTTCATATCTATCTATCTATCTATTATGTCTCTTCATATCTATCTATCTATCTATCTATCTATAATGTCTCTTCATATCTATCTATCTATCTATAATGTCTCTTCATATCTATCTATCTATCTATAATGTCTCTTCATATCTATCTATCTATCTATTATGTCTCTTCATATCTATCTATCTATCTATAATGTCTCTTCATATCTATTTATCTATTTATTATGTCTCTTCATATCTATCTATCTATCTATGAATGTATCTATCTATATATTAAGTCCCTTTATATCTATCTATCTATCTATCTATCTATCTATGTCTCTTCATATCTATCTATCTATCTATCTATCTATGTCTCTTCATATCTATCTATCTATCTATCTATGTCTCTTCTATCTATCTATCTATCTATCTATCTATCTATCTATCTATGTCTCTTCATATCTATCTATCTATCTATCTATCTATCTATCTATCTATCTATCTATCTATCTATCTATCTATCTATCTATCTATGTCTCTTCATATCTATCTATCTATCTATCTATGTCTCTTCATATCTATCTATCTATCTATCTATCTATTTTCTATATCTCTTCATATATATCTATCTAGTTATCTATTTTCTATATCTTTTCATATCTAGCTATCTAGCTATCTATTTTCTATATCTCTTCATATCTATCTATCTAGCTATCTATTTTCTATATCTCTTCATATCTATCTAGCTATCTATTTTCTATATCTCTTCATATCTATCTATCTATCTATTTTCTATATCTCTTCATATCTATCTATCTATCTATCTATCTATCTATATCTCTTCATATCTATCTATCTATCTATCTATTTTCTATATCTCTTCATATCTATCTATTTTCTATATTCTCTTCATATCTATCTATCTATCTATCTATCTATTTTCTATATCTCTTCATATCTATCTATCTATCTATTTTCTATATCTCTTCATATCTATCTATTTTCTATATCTCTTCATATCTATCTATCTATCTATCTATTTTCTATATCTCTTCATATCTATTCTATCTATCTATTTTCTATATCTCTTCATATCTATTTTCTATCTATCTATCCATTTTCTATATCTCTTCATATCTATCTATCTATCCTATTTTCTATATCTCTTCATATCTATCTATCTATCTATTTTCTATATCTCTTCATATCTATCTATCTATCTATTTTCTATATCTCTTCATATCTATCTATCTATCTATCTATTTTCTATATCTCTTCATATCTATCTATCTATCTATCTATTTTCTATATCTTCATCTATCTATCTATCTATCTATTTTCTATACTCTCTTCATATCTATCTATCTATCTATCTATCTATTACTTTTCTTTCATATCTATTCTATCTATCTATCTATCTATCTATCTATCTATCTATTACTTCTGTCTTTTCATATTTCTATCTATCTATCTATACTTCTTTGTCTTTCATATCTATCTATCTATATCTATCTATCTATCTATTACTTCTGTCTTTTCATATCTATCTATCTATCTATTACTTCTGTCTTTTCATCTATCTATCATTACTTCTGTCTTTCATATCTATCTATCTATCTATCTTACATTCTGTCTTTTCTACTATCTATCTATCTATCTATTACTTCTGTCTTTCATATCTATCTATCTATTACTTCTATCTTTTCATACTATCTATCTATCTATTACTTCTGTCTATCATTCTATCTTTTCATATCTATCTATCTATCTATTACTTCTGTCTTTCATATCTATCTATCTATACTTCTTCTTTCATACTATCTATCTATCTATCTATCTATATCTATCTATCTATCTATCTTTTCTATCTATCTATCTCATCTATCTATCTATCTATCTATCTATCTTTTCATATCTATCTATCTATCTATCTATCTTTCATATCTATCTATCTATCTATCTATCTATTACTTCTGTCTTTTCATATCTATCTATCTATCTATCTATTACTTCTGTCTTTTCATATCTATCTATCTATCTATCTATCTATCTATCGATTATTTCTGTCTTTTCATATCTATCTATCTATCTATATATCTATCGATTACTTCTGTCTTTTCATATCTATCTATCTATCTATTACTTCTGTCTTTTCATATCTATCTATCTATCTATCGATTATTTCTGTCTTTTCATATCTATCTATCTATCTATCTATCTATCGATTACTTCTGTCTTTTCATATCTATCTATCTATCTATCTATATATCTATCTATCTATCGATTACTTCTGTCTTTTCATATCTATCTATCTATCTATCTATCTATATATCTATCTATCTATCGATTACTTCTGTCTTTTCATATCTATCTATCTATCTATCGATTACTTCTGTCTTTTCATATCTATCAATCTATCTATCTATCTATCTATCTATTACTTCTGTCTTTTCATATCTATCTATCTATCTATCTATCTATTACTTCTGTCTTTTCATATCTATCTATCTATCTATCTATCTATTACTTCTGTCTTTTCATATCTATCTATCTATCTATCTATCTATTACTTCTGTCTTTTCATATCTATCTATCTATCTATCTATCTATTACTTCTGTCTTTTCATATCTATCTATCTATCTATCTATTACTTCTGTCTTTTCATATCTATCTATCTATCTATCTATCTATCTATTACTTCTGTCTTTTCATATCTATCTATCTATCTATCTATTACTTCTGTCTCTTCATATCTATCTATCTATTATGTCTCTTCATATCTATTTATCTATCTGTCTATTATGTCTCTTCATATCTATCTATCTGTCTATTATGTCTCTTCATATCTATCTATCTATTATGTCTCTTCATATCTATCTATCTATCTATAATGTCTCTTCATATCTATCTATCTATCTATCTATGTCTCTTCATATCTATCTATCTATCTATCTATCTATCTATGTCTCTTCATATCTATCTATCTATCTATCTATCTATCTATGTCTCTTCATATCTATCTATCTATCTATCTATCTATCTATCTATTTTCTATATCTCTTCATATCTATCTATCTATCTATCTATTTTCTATATCTCTTCATATCTATCTAGCTATCTATTTTCTATATCTCTTCATATCTATCTATCTATCTATTTTCTATATCTCTTCATATCTATCTATCTATCTATCTATCTATCTATCTATCTATCTCTTCATATCTATCTATCTATCTATCTATTTTCTATATCTCCTTTCATATCTATCTATTTTCTCTATATCTCTTCATATCTATCTATCTATCTATCTATCTATTTTCTATATCTCTTCATATCTATCTATCTATCTATTTTCTATATCTCTCTTCATATCTATCTATCTATCTATCTATTTTCTATATCTCTTCATATCTATCTATTTTCTATATCTCTTCATATCTATCTATCTATCTATCTATCTATCTCTTCATATCTATCTATCTATCTATTTATATCTCTTCATATCTATCTATCTATCTATCCATTTTCTATATCTCTTCATATCTATCTATCTATCTATTCTCTATATCTCTTCATATCTATCTATCTATCTATCTATTCTTTTCTATATCTCTTCATATCTATCTATCTATCTATTTTCTATATCTCTATCTATCTATCTATCTATCTATTTTCTATATCTCTTCATATCTATCTATCTATCTATCTATTTTCTATATCTTCATATCTATCTATCTATCTATCTATCTATCTATTACTTCTGTCTTTTCATATCTATCTATCTATCTATCTATCTATCTATCTATTACTTCTGTCTTTTCATATCTATCTATCTATCTATTACTTCTGTCTTTTCATATCTATCTATCTATATATCTATCTATCTATCTATTACTTCTGTCTTTTCATATCTATCTATCTATCTATTACTTCTGTCTTTTCATATCTATCTATCTATTACTTCTGTCTTTTCATATATCTATCTATCTATTACTTCTGTCTTTTCATATCTATCTATCTATCTATCTATTACTTCTGTCTTTTCATATCTATCTATCTATT
Organism: Ascarosepion bandense; assembly: GCA_037127315.1. NCBI lineage: Eukaryota > Metazoa > Mollusca > Cephalopoda > Sepiida > Sepiidae > Ascarosepion > Ascarosepion bandense. Next base: position 5,793 of record JBBBDQ010029852.1, read on the forward strand.
ACTTCTGTCTTTTTCATATCTATCTATCTATCTATCTATCTATTACTTCTGTCTTTTCATATCTATCTATCTATCTATCTCTCTGTCTTTTCATATCCATCTATCTATCTATCTTTTCATATCTATCTATCTATCTATCTATCTTTTCATATCTATCTATCTATCTATCTTTTCATATCTATCTATCTATCTATCTATCTTCATATCTATCTATCTATCTATCTATCTATCTATCTATCTATCTTTCATATCTATCTATCTATCTTTTCATATCTATCTATCTATCTATCTATCTATCTTTTCATATCTATCTATCTATCTATCTATCTATTACTTCGTCTTTTCATATCTATCTATCTATCTATCTATTACTTCTGTCTTCTTTCATCTATCTATCTATCTATCTATCTATCGATTATTTGTGTCTTTTCATATCTATCTATCTATCTATATATCTATCGATTACTTCTGTCTTTTCATATCTATCTATCTATCTATTACTTCTGTCTTTTCATATCTATCTATCTATCTATCGATTATTTCTGTCTTTTCATATCTATCTATCTATCTATCTATCTATCTATCGATTACTTCTGTCTTTTCATATCTATCTATCTATCTATCTATATATCTATCTATCTATCGATTACTTCTGTCTTTTCATATCTATCTATCTATCTATCTATCTATATATCTATCTATCTATCGATTACTTCTGTCTTTTCATATCTATCTATCTATCTATCTATCTATATATCTATCTATCTATCGATTACTTCTGTCTTTTCATATCTATCTATCTATCGATTACTTCTGTCTTTTCATATCTATCAATCTATCTATCTATCTATCTATCGATTACTTCTGTCTTTTCATATCTATCTATCTATCTATCTATCTATTACTTCTGTCTTTTCATATCTATCTATCTATCTATCTATCTATTACTTCTGTCTTTTCATATCTATCTATCTATCTATCTATTACTTCTGTCTTTTCATATCTATCTATCTATCTATCTATCTATCTATTACTTCTGTCTTTTCATATCTATCTATCTATCTATCTATCTATCTATTACTTCTGTCTTTTCATATCTATCTATCTATCTATCTATCTATCTATCTATCTATCTATTACTTCTGTCTTTTCATATCTATCTATCTATCTATCTATTACTTCTGTCTCTTCATATCTATCTATCTATTATGTCTCTTCATATCTATTTATCTATCTGTCTATTATGTCTCTTCATATCTATCTATCTGTCTATTATGTCTCTTCATATCTATCTATCTATCTATTATGTCTCTTCATATCTATCTATCTATCTATAATGTCTCTTCATATCTATCTATCTATCTATCTATGTCTCTTCATATCTATCTATCTATCTATCTATGTCTCTTCATATCTATCTATCTATCTATCTATCTATTTTCTATATCTCTTCATATATATCTATCTAGCTATCTATTTTTTATATCTTTTCATATCTAGCTATCTAGCTATCTACTTTCTATATCTCTTCATATCTATCTATCTATCTATCTATTTTCTATATCTCTTCATATCTATCTATCTATCTATCTATTTTCTATATCTCTTCATATCTATCTATCTATCTATCTATTTTCTATATCTCTTCATATCTATCTATCTATCTATTTTCTATATCTCTTCATATCTATCTATCTATCTATTTTCTCTATCTCTTCATATCTATCTATCTATCTATCTATCTATTTTCTATATCTCTTCATATATATCTATCTATCTATCTATTTTCTATATCTCTTCATATCTATCTATCTATCTATCTATTTTCTATATCTCTTCATATCTATCTATCTATCTATCTATCTATCTATTTTCTATATCTCTTCATATCTATCTATCTATCTATTTTCTATATCTCTTCATATCTATCTATCTATTTTCTATATCTCTTCATATCTATCTATCTATCTATCTGTTTTCTATATCTCTTCATATCTATCTATCTATCTATCTATCTATCTCTTCATATCTATCTATCTATCTATCTATCTATTTTCTATATCTCTTCATCTATCTATCTATCTATCTATTTTCTATATCTCTTCATATCTATCTATCTATCTATCTATCTATCTATCTATCTATCTATCTATCTATCTATTTTCTATATCTCTTCATATCTATCTATCTATCTATCTATCTTCTATATCTCTTCATCTATCTATCTATCTATCTATTACTTCTGTCTTTTCATATCTATCTATCTATCTATCTATCTATCTATTACTTCTGTCTTTTCATATCTATCTATCTATCTATCTATCTATTACTTCTGTCTTTTCATATCTATCTATCTATCTATCTATTACTTCTGTCTTTTCATATCTATCTATCTATCTATTACTTCTGTCTTTTCATATCTATCTATCTATCTATCTATTACTTCTGTCTTTTCATATCTATCTATCTATTACTTCTCTGTCTTTTCATATCTATCTATCTATCTATCTATTACTTCTGTCTTTTCATATCTATCTATCTATTACTTCTGTCTTTTCATATCTATCTATCTATCTACATTTCTGTCTTTTCATATCTATCTATCTATCTATTACTTCTCTATCTTTTCATATCTATCTATCTATCTATTACTTCTGTCTTTTCATATCTATCTATCTATCTATTACTTCTGTCTTTTTCATATCTATCTATCTATCTATCTATCTATCTATCTATCTATCTATCTATCTATCTATTTCTGTCTTTTCATATCTATCTATCTATCTATCTATCTATTACTTCTGTCTTTTTCATATCTATCTATCTATCTATCTATCTATTACTTGTCTTTTCATATCTATCTATCTATCTATCTATTACTTCTGTCTTTTCATATCTATCTATCTATCTATCTATCTATCTATCTATTACTTCTGTCTTTCATATCTATCTATCTATCTATCTATCTATTACTTCTGTCTTTTCATATCTATCTATCTATCTATCTATCTATTACTTCTGTCTTTTCATATCTATCTATCTATCTATCTATCTATTACTTCTGTCTTTCATATCTATCTATCTATCTATCTATCTATCTATCTATCTATTACTTCTGTCTTTTCATATCTATCTATCTATCTATCTATCTATTATTTCTGTCTTTTCATATCTATCTATCTATCTATCTATCTATTACTTCTGTCTTTCATATCTATCTATCTATCTATCTATCTATCTATCTATTACTTCTGTCTTTTCATATCTATCTATCTATCTATCTTTTACTTCTTTCTTTTCATATCTATCTATCTATCTATCTATTACTTCTTTCTTTTCATATCTATCTATCTATCTATCTATCTATCTATTACTTCTTTCTTTTCATATCTATCTATCTATCTATCTATCTATCTATCTATCTATTACTTCTTTCTTTTCATATCTATCTATCTATCTATTACTTCTTTCTTTTCATATCTATCTATCTATCTATCTATCTATTACTTCTTTCTTTTCATATCTATCTATCTATCTATCTATCTATTACTTCTTTCTTTTCATATCTATCTATCTATCTATCTATCTATTACTTCTTTCTTTTCATATCTATCTATCTATCTATCTATCTATTACTTCTTTCTTTTCATATCTATCTATCTATCTATCTATCTATTACTTCTTTCTTTTCATATCTATCTATCTATCTATCTATCTATCTATTACTTCTTTCTTTTCATATCTATGTATCTATCTATCTATCTATCTATTACTTCTTTCTTTTCATATCTATGTATCTATCTATCTATCTATCTATCTATCTATCTATCTATTACTTCTTTCTTTTCATATCTATCTATCTATCTATCTATCTATTACTTCTTTCTTTTCATATCTATCTATCTATCTATCTATTACTTCTTTCTTGTCATATCTATCTATCTATCTATCTATCTATCTATCTATCTATCTATCTATCTATTACTTCTTTCTTTTCATATCTATCTATCTATCTATCTATCTATCTATCTATCTATTACTTCTTTCTTTTCATATCTATCTATCTATCTATCTATCTATTACTTCTTTCTTTTCATATCTATCTATCTATCTATCTATCTATCTATCTATCTATCGCTTCTTTTCATATCTATCTATCTATCAATCTATTACTTCTTTCTTTTCATATCTATCTATCTATCTATCTATCTATTACTTCTTTCTTTTCATATCTATCTATCTATCTATCTATCTGTTTCTTTCTTTTCATATCTATCTATCTATCTATCTATTACTTCTTTCTTTCATATCTATCTATCTATCTATCTATCTATTACTTCTTTCTTTTCATATCTATCTATCTATCTATCTATCTATCTATCTATCTATTACTTCTTTCTTTTCATATCTATCTATCTATCTATCTATTACTTCTTTCTTTTCATATCTATCTATCTATCTATCTATCTATCTATTACTTCTTTCTTTTCATATCTATCTATCTATCTATCTATCTATCTATCTATCTATTACTTCTTTCTTTTCATATCTATCTATCTATCTATCTATCTGTCCTTCTTTCTTTTCATATCTATCTATCTATCTATCTATTACTTCTTTCTTTTCATATCTATCTATCTATCTATCTATCTATCTATCTATCTATCTATTACTTCTGTCTTTTCATATCTATCTATCTATCTATCTATCTATTACTTCTGTCTTTTCATATCTATCTATCTATCTATCTATCTATCTATTACTTCTGTCTTTTCATATCTATCTATCTATCTATCTATCTATTACTTCTGTCTTTTCATATCTATCTATCTATCTATCTATCTATCTATTACTTCTGTCTTACTATATCTATCTATCTATCTATCTATCTATCTATCTATCTATTACTTCTGTCTTTTCATATCTATCTATCTATCTATCTATCTATCTATTACTTCTGTCTTTTCATATCTATCTATCTATCTATCTATCTATTACTTCTGTCTTTTCATATCTATCTATCTATCTATCTATCTATTACTTCTGTCTTTTCATATCTATCTATCTATCTATCTATCTATCTATCTATTACTTCTGTCTTTTTCTATCTATCTATCTATCTATCTATCTATCTATTACTTCTGTCTTTTCATATCTATCTATCTATCTATCTATCTATTACTTATGTCTTTTCATATCTATCTATCTATCTATCTATCTATTACTTCTGTCTTTTCATATCTATCTATCTATCTATCTATCTATCGATTACTTCTGTCTTTTCATATCTATCTATCTGTCTATCTATTACTTCTGTCTTTTCATATCTATCTATCTATCTATTACTTCTGTCTTTTCATATCTATCTATCTATCTATTACTTCTGTCTTTTCATATCTATCTATCTATCTATTACTTCTGTCTTTTCATATCTATCTATCTATCTATTACTTCTGTCTTTTCATATCTATCTATCTATCTATCTATTACTTCTGTCTTTTCATATCTATCTATCTATCTATCTATTACTTCTGTCTTTTCATATCTATCTATCTATCTATCTATTACTTCTGTCTTTTCATATCTATCTATCTATCTATCTATCTATCTATCTATCTATTACTGCTGTCTTTTCATATCTATCTATCTATCTATCTATCTATCTATTCCTTCTGTCTTTTCATATCTATCTATCTATCTATTACTTCTGTCTTTTCATATCTATCTATTTATTACTTCTGTCTTTTCATATCTATCTATCTATCTATTACTTCTGTCTTTTCATATCTATCTATTTATTACTTCTGTCTTTTCATATCTATCTATTTATTACTTCTGTCTTTTCATATCTATCTATCTATCTATTACTTCTGTCTTTTCATATCTATCTATCTATCTATTTATTACTTCTGTCTTTTCATATCTATCTATCTATTTATTACTTCTGTCTTTTCATATCTATCTATCTATTTATTACTTCTGTCTTTTCATATCTATCTATCTATTTATTACTTCTGTCTTTTCATATCTATCTATCTATTTATTACTTCTGTCTTTTCATATCTATCTATCTATTTATTACTTCTGTCTTTTCATATCTATCTATCTATTTATTACTTCTGTCTTTTCATATCTATCTCTCTCTCTATCTATCTATCTATCTATCTATCTATTCTTTTATAGAAGTAAACGGAAAAATCGGCCGTATTCATTAAATGTTGTTTGAAAGTA
>JBBBDQ010029853.1:0-158810 GCA_037127315.1 Ascarosepion bandense
CATACATACATACATACATACATATAAATCCCGTAACCCTTTAGACTCGTAGGGAGAATCTTTCGTAATGCAGCCGCATTAGCAATGGCGTTTCCTTAACAAGTTAGCTTGACGGAGCCTAGCCTTCTTCTTCGCTAAGTGATCTGCATTCGTTATTCGCAAGAGTTATCTTCTCTGAGCATTATATTTTAGTTTATTTATTCGAATAAGTGAAACTGAGTCAACATCAGATTGGATGAGTGCTGACAGTTCTTTTATTTTAATTTAATGTCAATTTCTATAAATATTTTCACGGTTTCTGCTCCGATGAACTTAGATCATTGATGCCGCCTAGGTACGAATTTACACGAGATACTATATTAGCAACACTTTTACAGTGAAACAGATAAGATGTAACCGTAATTTCTACTCCAACAGCTTCTATTCTCGTGCCTGTGGAATCCCCTTCCACATGTCAGCTTTCCCGACAGCTACAATCTCCAAAGTTTAAATGTAAGGTCAATAGACACCTCCTATCAAACTAACTTGCATCTATTTTCCCAAAACTTTCACCATATACCCAACCCTCATTCTCGGTATCCTTACCCGTCTATCACATTCCTTCTGACATTTCCTATACCTAATCATCCTTTCTCAACACTCCGTCCTCTATGTAACATTTCCTATATCTAACCATCCTTTCTCACCACTTTCACCTCTATGTAACATTTCCTATATCTAACCATCCTTTCTCACCACTTTCCCCTCTATGTAACATTTCCTATATCTAACCATCCTTTCTCACCACTTTCCCCTCTATGTAACATTTCCTATATCTAACCATCCTTTCTCACCACTTTCCCCTATATGTAAAATTTCCTGTATCTAACCATCCTTTCTCACCACTTTCCCCTCTCAGTAAAATTTCCTATATCTAACCATCCTTTCTCACCACTTTCCCCTCTATGTAACATTTCCTATATCTAACCATCCTTTCTCACCACTTTCCCTTCTATGTAACATTTCCTATATCTAACCATCCTTTCTCACCACTTCCCCTCTATGTAACATTTCCTATATCTACCCATCCTTTCTCAGCACTTTCACCTCTAAGTAACATTTCCTATATCTAACCATCCTTTCTCACCACTTTCCCCTCTATGTAACATTTCCTATATCTAACCATCCTTTCTCACCACTTTCCCCTCTATGTAACATTTCCTATATCTAACCATCCTTTCTCTCCACTTTCCCCTCTATGTAACATTTCCTATAACTAACCATCCTTTCTCACCACTTTCCCCTCTATGTAACATTTCTTATATCTAACCATCCTTTCTCGCCCCTTTCCCCTCTATGTAACATTTCCTATATCTACCCATCCTTTCCCACCACTTTCGCCTCTATGTAACATTTCCTATATCTAACCATCCTTTCTCACCACTTTCCCCTCTATGTAACATTTCCTATATCTAACCATCCTTTCCCACCACTTTCGCCTCTATGTAACATTTCCTATATCTACCCATCCTTTCCCACCACTTTCCCCTCTATGTAACATTTCCTATAACTAACCATCCTTTCTCACCACTTTCCCCTCTATGTAACATTTCCTATATCTAACCATCCTTTCTCACCACTTTCCCCTCTATGTAACATTTCCTATATCTACCCATCCTTTCCCACCACTTTCGCCTCTATGTAACATTTCCTATATCTAACCATCCTTTCTCACCACTTTCCCCTCTATGTAACATTTCCTATATCTAACCATCCTTTCTCACCACTTTCCATTCTATGTAACATTTCATATATCTAACCATCCTTTCTCACCACTTTCCCCTCTATGTAACATTTCCTATATCTAACCATCCTTTCTCACCACTTTCTATTCTATGTAACATTTCATATATCTAACCATCCTTTCTCACCACTTTCGCCTCTATGTAACATTTCCTATATCTAACCATCCTTTCTCACCACTTTCCCCTCTATGTAACATTTCATATATCTAACCATCCTTTCTCACCACTTTCCCCTCTATGTAACATTTCCTATATCTAACCATCCTTTCTCACCACTTTCCCCTCTATGTAACATTTCTTATATCTAACCATCCTTTCTCGCCCCTTTCCCCTCTATGTAACATTTCCTATATCTACCCATCCTTTCCCACCACTTTCGCCTCTATGTAACATTTCCTATATCTAACCATCCTTTCTCACCACTTTCCCCTCTATGTAACATTTCCTATATCTAACCATCCTTTCTCACCACTTTCCATTCTATGTAACATTTCATATATCTAACCATCCTTTCTCACCACTTTCCCCTCTATGTAACATTTCCTATATCTAACCATCCTTTCTCACCACTTTCCATTCTATGTAACATTTCATATATCTAACCATCCTTTCTCACCACTTTCGCCTCTATGTAACATTTCCTATATCTAACAATCCTTTCTCACCCCTTTCCCCTCTATGTAACATTTCATATATCGAACCATCCTTTCTCACCACTTTCCCCTCTATGTAAAATTTCCTATATCTAACCATCCTTTCGCACCACGTTCTCCTCTATGTAACATTTCCTATATCTACCCATCCTTTCTCACCACTTTCCCCTCTATGTAACATTTCCTATATCTAACCATCCTTTCTCACCACTTTCCCTTTCTATGTAACATTTCCTATATCTAACCATCCTTTCTCACCACTTTCCCCTCTATGTAACATTTCCTGTATCTAACCATCCTTTCTCACCACTTTCCCCTCTGTGTAACATTTCCTACATCTAACCATCATTTTTGCCCACTTTCCCTCTATGTAACATTTCCTATATCTAACCTCCCTTTTTCACCACTTTCCCCTCTATGTAACATTTCCTGTATCTAACCATCCTTTCTCGCCCCTTTCCCCTCTATGTAACATTTCCTATATCTAACCATCCTTTCTCACCACTTTCCCCTATATGTAAAATTTCCTGTATCTAACCATCCTTTCTCACCACTTTCCCCTCTCAGTAAAATTTCCTATATCTAACCATCCTTTCTCACCACTTTCCCCTCTATGTAACATTTCCTATATCTAACCATCCTTTCTCACCACTTTCCCTTCTATGTAACATTTCCTATATCTAACCATCCTTTCTCACCACTTCCCCTCTATGTAACATTTCCTATATCTACCCATCCTTTCTCAGCACTTTCACCTCTAAGTAACATTTCCTATATCTAACCATCCTTTCTCACCACTTTCCCCTCTATGTAACATTTCCTATATCTAACCATCCTTTCTCACCACTTTCCCCTCTATGTAACATTTCCTATATCTAACCATCCTTTCTCTCCACTTTCCCCTCTATGTAACATTTCCTATAACTAACCATCCTTTCTCACCACTTTCCCCTCTATGTAACATTTCTTATATCTAACCATCCTTTCTCGCCCCTTTCCCCTCTATGTAACATTTCCTATATCTACCCATCCTTTCCCACCACTTTCGCCTCTATGTAACATTTCCTATATCTAACCATCCTTTCTCACCACTTTCCCCTCTATGTAACATTTCCTATATCTAACCATCCTTTCCCACCACTTTCGCCTCTATGTAACATTTCCTATATCTACCCATCCTTTCCCACCACTTTCCCCTCTATGTAACATTTCCTATAACTAACCATCCTTTCTCACCACTTTCCCCTCTATGTAACATTTCCTATATCTAACCATCCTTTCTCACCACTTTCCCCTCTATGTAACATTTCCTATATCTACCCATCCTTTCCCACCACTTTCGCCTCTATGTAACATTTCCTATATCTAACCATCCTTTCTCACCACTTTCCCCTCTATGTAACATTTCCTATATCTAACCATCCTTTCTCACCACTTTCCATTCTATGTAACATTTCATATATCTAACCATCCTTTCTCACCACTTTCCCCTCTATGTAACATTTCCTATATCTAACCATCCTTTCTCACCACTTTCCATTCTATGTAACATTTCATATATCTAACCATCCTTTCTCACCACTTTCGCCTCTATGTAACATTTCCTATATCTAACCATCCTTTCTCACCACTTTCCCCTCTATGTAACATTTCATATATCTAACCATCCTTTCTCACCACTTTCCCCTCTATGTAACATTTCCTATATCTAACCATCCTTTCTCACCACTTTCCCCTCTATGTAACATTTCTTATATCTAACCATCCTTTCTCGCCCCTTTCCCCTCTATGTAACATTTCCTATATCTACCCATCCTTTCCCACCACTTTCGCCTCTATGTAACATTTCCTATATCTAACCATCCTTTCTCACCACTTTCCCCTCTATGTAACATTTCCTATATCTAACCATCCTTTCTCACCACTTTCCATTCTATGTAACATTTCATATATCTAACCATCCTTTCTCACCACTTTCCCCTCTATGTAACATTTCCTATATCTAACCATCCTTTCTCACCACTTTCCATTCTATGTAACATTTCATATATCTAACCATCCTTTCTCACCACTTTCGCCTCTATGTAACATTTCCTATATCTAACAATCCTTTCTCACGCCCCTTTCCCCTCTATGTAACATTTCATATATCTAACCATCCTTTCTCACCACTTTCCCCTCTATGTAACATTTCCTATATCTAACCATCCTTTCGCACCACGTTCTCCTCTATGTAACATTTCCTATATCTACCCATCCTTTCTCACCACTTTCCCCTCTATGTAACATTTCCTATATCTAACCATCCTTTCTCACCACTTTCCCTTCTATGTAACATTTCCTATATCTAACCATCCTTTCTCACCACTTTCCCCTCTATGTAACATTTCCTGTATCTAACCATCCTTTCTCACCACTTTCCCCTCTGTGTAACATTTCCTACATCTAACCATCATTTTTGCCCACTTTCCCTCTATGTAACATTTCCTATATCTAACCTCCCTTTTTCACCACTTTCCCCTCTATGTAACATTTCCTGTATCTAACCATCCTTTCTCGCCCCTTTCCCCTCTATGTAACATTTCCTATATCTAACCATCCTTTCTCACCACTTTTCATTCTATGTAACATTTCCTATATCTACCCATCCTTTCCCACCACTTTCGCCTCTATGTGACATTTCCTATATCTAAACATCCTTTACCACCACTTTCTCCTATATGTAAAATTTCCTGTATCTAACCATCCTTTCTCTCTTACTTTCCCCTCTATGTAACATTTCCTATATCTAACCATCCTTTCTCATCCCCTTCACCTCTATGTAACATTTCCTGTATCTAACCATCCTTTCTCACCACTTTCCCCTCTATGTAACATTTGCGGTATCTAAGCATCCTTTCTCACCACTTTCCCCTCTATGTAACATTTCCTATATCTAACCATCCTTTCTCACCACTTTCCCCTCTATGTAACATTTCCTATATCTAACCATCCTTTCTTACCACTTTCCCCTCTATGTAACATTTCCTATATCTAACGTCCCCTTTCTCTACCACTTTCCCTCTAAGTAACATTTCCTATATCTAACCATCCTTTCTCACCATTTTCCCTCTATGTAACATTTGCGGTATCTAAGCATCCTTTCTCACCACTTTCCCCTCTATGTAACATTTCCTATATCTAACCATCCTTTCTCACCCCTTTCCCCTCTATGTAACATTTCCTATATCTAACCATCCTTTCTCACCACTTTCCCCTCTATGTAACATTTCCTATATCTAACCATCTTTCTCACCATTTTCCCCTCTATGTAACATTTCCTGTATCTAACCATCCTTTCTCACCACTTTCCCCTCTAAGTAACATTTCCTATATCTAACCATCCTTTCTCACCACTTTCCCCTCTATGTAACATTTCCTATATCTAACCATCCTTTCTCACCACTTTCCCCTCTGTGTAACATTTCCTATATCTAACCATCCTTTCTCACCACTTTCCCCTCTATGTAACATTTCCTATATCTAACCATCCTTTCTCACCCTTTCCCCTCTATGTAACATTTCCTATATCTTACCATCTTTCTCAACACTTTCACCTCTATGTAACATTTCCTATATCTAACCATCCTTTCTCACCCCTTTCCCCTCTATGTAACATTTCCTATATCTTACCATCTTTCTCAACACACACACACACACACACACACACATCTTTCTCAACACTTTCACCTGTATGTAACATTTCCTATATCTAACCATCCTTTCTCACCCCTTTCCCCTCTATGTAACATTTCCTATATCTTACCATCTTTCTCAACACTTTCACCTCTATGTAACATTTCCTATATCTAACCATTCTTTCTCACCACTTTCCTCTCTATGTAACATTTCCTATATCTAACCATCCTTTCTCACCACTTTCCCCTCTATGTAACATTTCCTATATCTAACCATCCTTTCTCACCACTTTCCCCTCTGTAACATTTCCTATATCTAACCATCTTTCTCACCACTTTCCCCTCTATGTAACATTTCCTATATCTAACCATCTTTCTCACCACTTTCCCCTCTATGTAACATTTCCTATATCTAAAACATCCTTTCTCACCACTTTCCCCTCTATGTAACATTTCCTATATCTAACCATCTTTCTCACCACTTTCCTCTCTATGTAACATTTCCTATATCTAACCATCTTTCTCACCACTTTCCTTTCTATGTAACATTTCCTATATCTAACCATCTTTCTCACCACTTTCCCCTCTATGTAACATTTCCTATATCTAACCATCCTTTCTCACCACTTTCCCCTCTATGCTGTTATTTCCTATATCTAACCATCCTTTCTCACCTTTCCCCTCTATGTAACATTTTCTATATCTAACCATCCTGTCCCACCACTTTCCCCTCTATGTAACATTTCCTATATCTAACCATCTTTCTCACCACTTTCCCCTCTATGTAACATTTCCTATATCTAACCATCTTTCTCACCACTTTCCCCTCTATGTAACATTTCCTATATCTAAACATCCTTTCTCACCACTTTCCCCTCTATGTAACATTTCCTATATCTAACCATCTTTCTCACCACTTTCCTCTCTATGTAACATTTCCTATATCTAACCATCTTTCTCACCACTTTCCTTTCTATGTAACATTTCCTATATCTAACCATCTTTCTCACCACTTTCCTCTCTACATGTAACATTTCCTATATCTAACCATCTTTCTCACCACTTTCCTCTCTATGTAACATTTCCTATATCTAACCATCTTTCTCACCCACTTTCCTTTCTATGCCAACATTCCCTATATCTAACCATCTTTCTCACCACTTTCCTTTCTATGTAACATTTCCTATATCTAACCATCTTTCTCACCACTTTCCTTTCTATGTAACATTTCCTACTCCTTAACCATCTTTCTCACCACTTTCCTTTCTATGTAACATTTCCTATATCTAACCATCTTTCTCACCACTTTCCTTTCTATGTAACATTTCCTATATCTAACCATCTTTCTCACCACTTTCCTTTCTATGTAACATTTCCTATATCTAACCATCTTTCTCACCACTTTCCTTTCTATGTAACATTTCCTATATCTAACCATCTTTCTCACCACTTTCCTTTCTATGTAACATTTCCTATATCTAACCATCTTTCTCACCACTTTCCTCTCTATGTAACATTTCCTATATCTAACCATCTTTCTCACCACTTTCCTTTCTATGTAACATTTCCTATATCTAACCATCCTTTCTCACCACTTTCCCCTCTATGTAACATTTCCTATATCTAACCATCCTTTCGCACCACGTTCTACTCTATGTAACATTTCCTATATCTAACCATCTTTCTCACCACTTTCCTTTCTATGTAACATTTCCTATATCTAACCATCTTTCTCACCACTTTCCTTTCTATGTAACATTTCCTATATCTAACCATCTTTCTCACCACTTTCCTTTCTATGTAACATTTCCTATATCTAACCATCTTTCTCACCACTTTCCTCTCTATGTAACATTTCCTATATCTAACCATCTTTCTCACCACTTTCCTTTCTATGTAACATTTCCTATATCTAACCATCCTTTCTCACCACTTTCCCCTCTATGTAACATTTCCTATATCTAACCATCCTTTCTCACCACTTTCCCCTCTATGTAACATTTTCTATATCTAACCATCCTTTCTCACCACTTTCCTCTCTATGTAACATTTCCTATATCTAACCATCCTTTCTCACCACTTTCCCCTCTATGCAACATTTCCTATATCTAACCATCTTTCTCACCACTTTCCTCTCTATGTAACATTTCCTATCTAACCATCTTTCTCACCACTTTCCTTTCTATGTAACATTTCCTATATCTAACCATCCTTTCTCTCCACTTTCCCCTCTATGTAACATTTCCTATATCTAACCATCCTTTCTCACCACTTTCCCCTCTATGTAACATTTCCTATATCTAACCATCCTTTCTCCCCACTTTCCCTTCTATGTAACATTTCCTATATCTAACCATCCTTTCTCCCCACTTTCCCTTCTATGTAACATTTCCTATATCTAACCATCACTTTCTCACCACTTTCCCCTCTATGTAACATTTTCCTATATCTAACCATCCTTTCTCTCCACTTTCCCCTCTATGTAACATTTCCTATATCTAACCATCCTTTCTCACCACTTTCCCTTCTATGTAACATTTCCTATATCTAACCATCCTTTCTCACCACTTTCCCCTTTCAGTAACATTTCCTATATCTAACCATCCTTTCTCCCCACTTTCCCTTCTATGTAACATTTCCTATATCTAACCATCCTTTCTCACCCCTTTCCCTCTATGTAACATTTCCTATATCTTACCATCTTTCTCAACACTTTCACCTCTATGTAACATTTCCTATATCTAACCATCCTTTCTCACCCCTTTCCCCTCTATGTAACATTTCCTATATCTTACCATCTTTCTCAACACTTTCACCTCTATGTAACATTTCCTATATCTAACCATCCTTTCTCACCCCTTTCCCCTCTATGTAACATTTCCTATATCTTACCATCTTTCTCAACACTTTCACCTGTATGTAACATTTCCTATATCTAACCATCCTTTCTCACCCTTTCCCCCTCTATGTAACATTTCCTATATCTTACCATCTTTCTCAACACTTTCAATTCCCTATGTAACATTTCCTATATCTAACCATTCTTCTCACCACTTTCCTCTATGTAACATTTCCTATATCTAACCATCCTTTCTCACCACTTTCCTCTATGTAACATTTCCTATATCTAACCATCCTTTCTCAACACTTTCACCTCTATGTAACATTTCCCATATCTAACCATTCTTTCTCACCACTTTCCTCTCTATGTAACATTTCCTATATCTAACCATCCTTTCTCACCACTTTCCCCCTATGTAACATTTCCTATATCTAACCATTCTTTCTCAACACTTTCACCTCTATGTAACATTTCCTATATCTAACCATCCTTTCTCACCACTTTCCCCTCTATGTAAATATTTCCTATATCTAACCATCCTTTCTCACCACTTTCCCCTCTATGTAACATTTCCTATATCTAACCATCTTTCTCACCACTTTCCCCTCTATGTAACATTTCCTATATGTAACCATCTTTCTCACCACTTTCCCCTGTATGTAACATTTCCTATATCTAAACATCCTTTCTCACCACTTTCCTTTCCTTCTTTCTATGTAACATTTCCTATATCTAACCATCTTTCTCACCACTTTCCTCTCTATGTAACATTTCCTATATCTAACCATCTTTCTCACCACTTTCCCTTTCTATGTAACATTTCCCATATATCTAACCATCCTTTCTCACCACTTTCCCTCTATGTAACATTTCCTATATCTAACCATCCTTTCTCTTCCACTTTCCCCTCTATGTAACATTTCCTATATCTAACCATCCTCTTCTTTCACCACTTTCCCTTCTATGTAACATTTCCTATATCTAACCATCCTTTCTCCCACTTCTCTCCCCCTCTATGTAACATTTCCTATATCTAACCATCCTTTTCTCTCCACTTTCCCTCTATGTAACATTTCCTATATCTAACCATCCTTTCTCACCACTTTCCCTTCTATGTAACATTTCCTATATCTAACCATCCTTTCTCACCACTTTCCCCTCTATGTAACATTTTACATCTAACCATCCTTTCTCTCCACTTTCCCCTCTATGTAACATTTCCTATATCTAACCATCCTTTCTCACCATTTTCCCTCTATGTAACATTTCCTATATCTAACCATCCTTTCTCACCACTTTCCCCTCTATGCAACATTTCCTATATCTAACCATCCTTTCTCACCACTTTCCCCTCTATGTAACATTTCCTATATCTAACCATCCTTTTCACCACTTTCCCCTCTATGTAACATTTCCTATATCTAACCATCCTTTCTCACCATTTTCCCCCTCTATGTAACATTTCCTATATCTAACCATCTTTCTCACCACTTTCCCCTCTATGTAACATTTCCTATATCTAACCATCCTTTCTCCCCCACTTTCCTCTATGTAACATTTCCTATATCTAACCATCCTTTCTCACCACTTTCCCCTCTATGTAATATTTCCTATATCTAACCATCCTTTCTCACCCCTTTCCCTCTATGTAACATTTCCCATATCTTACCATCTTTCTCAACACTTTCACCTCTATGTAACATTTCCTATATCTAACCATCCTTTCTCACCCCTTTTCCCCTCTATGTAACATTTCCTATATCTTACCATCTTTCTCAACACTTTCACCTCTATGTAACATTTCCTATATCTAACCATCCTTTCTCACCCCTTTCCCCTCTATGTAACATTTCCTATATCTTACCATCTTTCTCAACACTTTCACCTGTATGTAACATTTCCTATATCTAACCATCCTTTCTCACCCCTTTCCCCTCTATGTAACATTTCCCATCTTACCATCTTCTCAACACTTTCACCTCTTATGTAACATTTCCTATATCTAACCATTCTTTCTCACCACTTTCCTCTCTATGTAACATTTCCTATATCTAACCATCCTTTCTCACCACTTTCCCCCTCTATGTAACATTCTATATCATCTAACCATCCTTTCTCACCACTTTCCCCTCTATGTAACATTTCCTATATCTAACCATCTTTCTCACCACTTTCCCCTCTATGTAACATTTCCCATATTCATCTTTCTCACCACTTTCCCCTCATGTAACATTTCCTATATCTAAACATCCTTTCTCACCACTTTCCCCATGTAACATTTCCTATATCTAACCATCTTTCTCACCACTTTCCTCTCTATGTAACATTTCCTATATCTAACCATCCTTTCTCACCACTTTCCCTCTATGTAACATTTCCTATATCTAACCATCTTTCTCACCACTTTCCCTCTATGTAACATTTCCTATATCTAACCATCCTTTCTCACCACTTTCCCCCTCTATGTAACATTTCCTATATCTAACCATCCTTTTCTCACCCCTTTCCCCTCTATGTAACATTTTCTATATCTAACCATCCTGTCTCACCACTTTCCCCTCTATGTAACATTTCCTATATCTAACCATCTTTCTCACCACTTTCCCCTCTATGTAACATTTCCCTATATCTAAACATCCTTTCTCACCACTTTCCCTCTATGTAACATTTCCTATATCTAACCATCTTCACCACTTTCCTCTCTATGTAACATTTCCTATATCTAACCATCTTTCTCACCACTTTCCTTTCTATAACATTTCCTATATCTAACCATCTTTCACCACTTTCTCCTCTCTATGTAACATTTCCTATATCTAACCATCTTTCTCACCACTTTCCTCTCTATGTAACATTTCCTATATCTAACCATCTTTCTCACCACTTTCCTTTCTATGTAACATTTCCTATATCTAACCATCTTCTCACCACTTTCCTTTCTATGTAACATTTCCTATATCTAACCATCTTTCTCACCACTTTCCTTTCTATGTAACATTTCCTATATCTAACCATCTTTCTCACCACTTTCCTTTCTAAGGTAACATTTCCTATATCTAACCATCTTTCTCACCACTTTCCTTTCTATGTAACATTTCCTATATCTAACCATCTTTCTCACCACTTTCCTTTCTATGTAACATTTCCTATATCTAACCATCTTTCTCACCACTTTCCTTTCTATGTAACATTTCCTATATCTAACCATCTTTCTCACCACTTTCCTTTCTATGTAACATTTCCTATATCTAACCATCTTTCTCACCACTTTCCTCTCTATGTAACATTTCCTATATCTGCTTAACCATCTTTCTCACCACTTTCCTTTCTATGTAACATTTCCTATATCTAACCATCCTTTCTCACCACTTTCCCCTCTATGTAACATTTCCTATATCTAACCATCCTTTCGCACCACGTTCTCCTCTATGTAACATTTCCTATATCTAACCATCTTTCTCACCACTTTCCTTTCTATGTAACATTTCCTATATCTAACCATCTTTCTCACCACTTTCCTTTCTATGTAACATTTCCTATATCTAACCATCTTTCTCACCACTTTCCTTTCTATAACATTTCCTATATCTAACCATCTTTCTCTACCACTTTCCTCTCTATGTAACATTTCCTATATCTAACCATCTTTCTCACCACTTTCTATGTAAATACTTCCTTCATCTAACCATCCTTTCTCACCACTTTCCCCCTTATGTAACATTTCCCATATCTAACCATCCTTTCTCACCACTTTCCCCCATGTAACATTTCCTATATCTAACCATCCTTTCTCACCACTTTCCTCTCTATGTAACATTTCCTATATTTAACCATCCTTTCTCACCACTTTCCCCTCTATGCAACATTTCCTATATCTAACCATCTTTCTCACCACTTTCCTCTCTATGTAACATTTCCTATATCTAACCATCTTTCTCACCACTTTCCTTTCTATGTAACATTTCCTATATCTAACCATCCTTTCTCTCCACTTTCCCCTCTATGTAACAGTTCCTATATCTAACCATCCTTTCTCACCACTTTCCCCTCTATGTAACATTTCCTATATCTAACCATCCTTTCTCCCCACTTTCCCTTCTATGTAACATTTCCTATATCTAACCATCCTTTCTCCCCACTTTCCCTTCTATGTAACATTTCCTATATCTAACCATCCTTTCTCACCACTTTCCCCTCTATGTAACATTTCCTATATCTAACCATCCTTTCTCTCCACTTTCCCCTCTATGTAACATTTCCTATATCTAACCATCCTTTCTCACCACTTTCCCTTCTATGTAACATTTCCTATATCTAACCATCCTTTCTCACCACTTTCCCCTCTCAGTAACATTTCCTATATCTAACCATCCTTTCTCCCCACTTTACCTTCTATGTAACATTTCCTATATCTAACCATCCTTTCTCACCCCTTTCCCCTCTATGTAACATTTCCTATATCTTACCATCTTTCTCAACACTTTCACCTCTATGTAACATTTCCTATATCTAACCATCCTTTCTCACCCCTTTCCCCTCTATGTAACATTTCCTATATCTTACCATCTTTCTCAACACATTCACCTCTATGTAACATTTCCTATATCTAACCATCCTTTCTCACCCCTTTCTCCTCTATGTAACATTTCCTATATCTTACCATCTTTCTCAACACTTTCACCTGTATGTAACATTTCCTATATCTAACCATTCTTTCTCACCATCTCTTCTGTAACATTTCCTATATCTAACCATCCTTTCTCACCACTTTCCCCTCTATGTAACATTTCCTATATCTAACCATTCTTTCTCAACACTTTCACCTCTATGTAACATTTCCTATATCTAACCATCCTTTTCTCACCACTTTCCCCTCTATGTAACATTTCCTATATCTAACCATCCTTTCTACCACTTTCCCCTCTATGTAACATTTCCTATATCTAACCATCTTTCTCACCACTTTCCCTCTATGTAACATTTCCTATATCTAACCATCTTTCTCACCACTTTCCCCTCTATGTAACATTTCCTATATCTAAACATCCTTTCTCACCACTTTCCTTTCTATGTAACATTTCCTATATCTAACCATCTTTCTCACCACTTTCCTCTATGTAACATTTCCTATATCTAACCATCTTTCTCACCACTTTCCCTTTCTATGTAACATTTCCTATATCTAACCATCCTTTCTCACCACTTTCCCCCTCTATGTAACATTTCCTATATCTAACCATCCTTTCTCTCCACTTTCCTCTATGTAACATTTCCTATATCTAAACCATCCTTTCTCACCACTTTCCCTTCTATGTAACATTTCCTATATCTAACCATCCTTTCTCCCCACTTTCCCTCTATGTAACATTTCCTATATCTAACCATCCTTTCTCTCCACTTCTTCCCCTCTATGTAACATTTCATATCTAACCATCCTTTTCACCACTTTCCCCTTCTATGTAACATTTCCTTATATCTAACCATCCTTTCTCACCACTTTCCCCTCTATGTAACATTTCCTATATCTAACCATCCTTTCTCTCCACTTTCCCTGTATGTAACATTTCCTATATCTAACCATCCTTTCTCACCATTTTCCCCTCTATGTAACATTTCCTATATCTAACCATCCTTTCTCACCACTTTCCCTCTATGCAACATTTCCCATATCTAACCATCCTTTCTCACCACTTTCCCCTTATGTAACATTTCCTATATCTAACCATCCTTTCTCACCACTTTCCTCTATGTAACATTTCCTATATCTAACCATCCTTTTCTGTAATTACTCTTCTCTATGTAACATTTCCTATATCTAACCATCTTCTCACCACTTTCCCCTCTATGTAACATTCTATATCTAACCATCCTTTCTCCCCACTTTCCCTTCTATGTAACATTTCCTATATCTAACCATCCTTTCACCACTTTCCCCTCTATGCAACATTTCCTATATCTAACCATCTTTCTCACCACTTTCCCCTCTATGCAACATTTCCTATATCTAACCATCCTTTCTCCCCACTTTCCCTTCTATGTAACATTTCCTATATCTAACCATCCTTTCTCACCACTTTCCCTGGTAACATTTCCCATATCTAACCATCCTTTCCTTTCACCACTTTCCCCTCTATGTAACATTTCCTATATCTAACCATCCTTTCTCCCCACTTTCCCTTCTATGTAACATTTCCTATATCTAACCATCCTTTCTCCCACTTTCCCCCTCTATGTAACATTTCCTATATCTAACCATCCTTTCTCCCCACTTTCCCTTCTATAATACTTTATATCTAACCATCCTTTTCCCCACTTTCCCCTCTATGTAACATTTCCTATATCTAACCATCCCTTCTCCCCACTTTCCCCTCTATGTAACATTTCCTATATCTAACCATCCTTTCTTCCCACTTTCCCTTCTATGTAACATTTCCTATATCTAACCATCCTTTCTCACCACTTTCCCCTCTATGCAACATTTCCTATATCTAACCATCTTTCTCACCACTTTCCCTCTATGTAACATTTCCTATATCTAACCATCCTTTCTCACCACGTTCCCTTCTATGTAACATTTCCTATATCTAACCATCCTTTCTCCCCACTTTCCCCTCTATGTAACATTTTCTATATCTAACCATCCTTTCTCCCCACTTTCCCCTCTATGTAACATTTCCTATATCTAACCATCCTTTCTCCCCACTTTCCCTTCTATGTAACATTTCCTATATCTAACCATCCTTTCTCACTTTCCCCTCTATGTAACATTTCCTATATCTAACCATCCTTTCTCCCCACTTTCCCCTCTATGTAACATTTCCTATATCTAACCATCCTTTCTCCCCACTTTCCCTTCTATGTAACATTTCCTATATCTAACCATCCTTTCTCACCACTTTCCCCTCTATGCAACATTTCCTATATCTAACCATCTTTCTCACCACTTTCCCCTCTATGTAACATTTCCTATATCTAACCATCCTTTCTCCCCACTTTCCCTTCTATGTAACATTTCCTATATCTAACCATCCTTTCTCACCGCACCCTCTATGTAACATTTCCTATATCTAACCATCCTTTCTCACCACTTTCCCCTCTATGTAACATTTCCTATATCTAACCATCCTTTCTCACCACTTTTCCCTCTATGTAACATTTCCTATATCTAACCATCCTTTCTCACCACTTTCCCCTCTATGTAACATTTCCTATATCTAACCATCCTTTCTCCCCACTTTCCCTTCTATGTAACATTTCCTATATCTAACCATCCTTTCTCTCACCACTTTCCCCTCTATGTAACATTTCCTATATCTAACCATCCTTTCTCCCCACTTTCCCTTCTATGTAACATTTCCTATATCTAACCATCCTTTCTCACCACTTTCCCCTCTATGTAACATTTCCTATATCTAACCATCCTTTCTCCCCACTTTCCCTTCTATGTAACATTTCCTATATCTAACCATCCTTTCTCACCACTTTCCCCTCTATGCAACATTTCCTATATCTAACCATCTTTCTCACCACTTTCCCCTCTATGTAACATTTCCTATATCTAACCATCCTTTCTCCCCACTTCCCTTCTATGTAACATTTCCTATATCTAACCATCCTTTCTCACCACTTTCCCCTCTGCTCCATAACATTTCCTATATCTAACCATCCTTTCTCACCTTTCCCCTCTATGTAACATTTCCTATATCTAACCATCCTTTCTCACCACTTTCCCCTCTATGCTTGTTCCTATATCTAACCATCCTTTCTCCCCACTTTCCCTTCTATGTAACATTTCCTATATCTAACCATCCTTTCTCACCACTTTCCCCTCTATATAACATTTCCTATATCTAACCATCCTTTCTCACCACTTTCCCCTCTATGTAACATTTCCTATATCTAACCATCCTTTCTCCCCACTTTCCCTTCTATGTAACATTTCCTATATCTAACCATCCTTTCTCACCACTTTCCCTCTATGTAACATTTCCTATATCTAACCATCCTTTCTCACCACTTTTCCCTCTATGTAACATTTCCTATATCTAACCATCCTTTCTCACCACTTTCCCCTCTATGCAACATTTCCTATATCTAACCATCCTTTCTCACCACTTTCCCCTCTATATAACATTTCCTATATCTAACCATCCTTTCTCCCCACTTTCCCTTCTATGTAACATTTCCTATGTCTAACCATCCTTTCTCTCCACTTTCCCCTCTATGTAACATTTCCTATATCTAACCATCCTTTCTCACCACTTTCCCCTCTATGTAACATTTCCTATATCTGACATCCTTTCTCACCACTTTCCCCTCCCTATGTAACATTTCCTATATCTAACCATCTTTCTCACCACTTTCCTCTCTATGTAACATTTCCTATATCTAACCATCTTTCTCACCACTTTCCCCTCCTATGCAACATTTCCTATATCTAACATCTTTCTCCCCACTTTCCCCTCTATGTAACATTTCCTATATCTAACCATCTTTCTCACCACTTTCCCCTCTATGTAACATTTCCTATATCTAACCATCTTTCTCACCACTTTCCCCTCTGTAACATTTTCTATATCTAACCATCTTTCTCACCACTTTCCCCTCTATGTAACATTTCCTATATCTAAACATCCTTTCTCACCACTTTCCTTTCTATGTAACATTTCCTATATCTAACCATCTTTCTCACACTTTCCTCTCTATGTAACATTTCCTATATCTAACCATCTTTCTCCCCACTTTCCTTTCTATGTAACATTTCCTATGTCTAACCATCCTTTTCTCACCACTTTCCCCTCTATGTAACATTTCCTATATCTAACCATCCTTTCTCTCCACTTTCCCCTCTATGTAACATTTCCTATATCTAACCATCCTTTCTCACCACTTTCCCTTCTATGTAACATTTCCTATATCTAACCATCCTTTCTCCCCACTTTCCCCTCTATGTAACATTTCCTATATCTAACCATCCTTTCTCTCCACTTTCCCCACTATGTAACATTTCCTATATCTAACCATCCTTTCTCCCCACTTTCCCTTCTATGTAACATTTCCTATATCTAACCATCCTTTCTCCCCACTTTCCCCTCTATGTAACATTTCTATATCTAAACATCCTTTCTCACCACTTTCCTTTCTATGTAACATTTCCTATATCTAACCATCTTCTCCTTACTTTCCTCTCTATGTAACATTTCCTATATCTAACCATCCTTTCTCACCACTTTCCCCTCTATGTAACATTTCCTATATCTAACCATCCTTTCTCTCCCCTTTCCCCTCTGTAACATTTCCTATATCTAACCATCCTTTCTCACCACTTTCCCTTCTATATAACATTTCCTATATCTAACCATCCTTTCTCCCCACTTTCCCCTCTATGTAACATTTCCTATATCTAGCCATCCTTTCTCTCCACTTTCCCCTCTATGTAACATTTCCCTATATCTAACCATCCTTTCTCCCCACTTTCCCCTCTATGTAACATTTCCTATATCTAACCATCCTTTCTCTCCACTTTCCCCTCTATGTAACATTTCCTATACTCTAACCATCACTTTCTCACCACTTTCCCTTCTATGTAACATTTCCTATATCTAACCATCCTTTCTCCCCACTTTCCCCTCTATGTAACATTTCCCTATATCTAACCATCCTTTCTCTCCACTTTCCCCTCTATGTAACATTTCCTATATCTAACCATCCTTTCTCTCCACTTTCCCCTCATGTAACATTTCCTATATCTAACCATCCTTTCTCTCCCTTTCCCCTCTATGTATTTCCTATATCTAACCATCCTTTCTCACCACTTTCCCTTCTATGTAACATTTCCTATATCTAACCATCCTTTCTCCCCACTTTCCCCTCTATGTAACATTTCCTATATATCTCTAACCATCCTTTCTCTCCACTTTCCCCTCTATGTAACATTTCCTATATCTAACCATGTTTCTCCCCACTTTCCCTTCTATGGCACCATTTCCTATATCTAACCATCTTTCTCACCACTTTCCCCTCTATGTAACATTTCCTATATCTAAACATCCTTTCTCACCACTTTCCTTTCTATGTAACATTTCCTATATCTAACCATCTTTCTCACCACTTTCCTCTCTATGTAACATTTCCTATATCTAACCATCTTTCTCACCACTTTCCTTTCTATGTAACATTTTATATCTAACCATCCTTTCTCACCACTTTCCCCTCTATGTAACATTTCCTATATCTAACCATCCTTTCTCTCCACTTTCCCCTCTATGTAACATTTCCTATATCTAACCATCCTTTCTCACCACTTTCCCTTCTATGTAACATTTCCTATATCTAACCATCCTTTCTCCCCACTTTCCCCTCTATGTAACATTTCCTATATCTAACCATCCTTTCTCTCCCTTTCCCCTCTATGCCAACATTTCCTATATCTAACCATCCTTTCTCACCACTTTCCCTTCTATGTAACATTTCCTATATCTAACCATCCTTTCTCCCCACTTTCCCTCTATGTAACATTTCCTATATCTAACCATCTTTCTCACCACTTTCCCCTCTATACAGCATTTCTATGTCTAACCATCCTTTCTCTCCACTTTCCCTTCTATGTAACATTTCCTATATCTAACCATCCTTTCTCTCCACTTTCCCCTCTATGTAACATTTCCTATATCTAACCATCCTTTCTCACCACTTTCCCCTCTATGTAACATTTCCTATATCTAACCATCCTTTCTCACCACTTTCCCCTCTATGTAACATTTCCTATATCTAACCATCCTTTCTCACCACTTTCCCCTCTATGTAACATTTCCTATATCTAACCATCCTTTCTCCCCACTTTCCCTTCTATGTAACATTTCCTATATCTAACCATCCTTTCTCTCCACTTTCCCCTCTATGTAACATTTCCTATATCTAACCATCCTTTCTCACCACTTTCCCCTCTATGTAACATTTCCTATATCTAACCATCCTTTCTCACCACTTTCCCCTCTATGTAACATTTCCTATATCTAACCATCTTTCTCACACTTTCCTCTCTATGTAACATTTCCTATATCTAACCATCTTTCTCACCACTTTCCCCTCTATGCAACATTTCCTATATCTAACCATCCTTTCTCCCCACTTTCCCCTCTATACTTAACCCATTTCCTATATTAACCATCCTTTCTCACCACTTTCCTCTCTATGTAACATTTCCTATATCTAACCATCTTTCTCACCACTTTCCTCTCTATGTAACATTTCCTATATCTAACCATCTTTCTCACCACTTTCCTCTCTATGTAACATTTCCTATATCTAACCATCCTTTCTCACCACTTTCCCCTCTATGTAACATTTCCTATATCTAACCATCCTTTCTCACCACTTTCCCCTCTATGTAACATTTCCTATATCTAACCATCCTTTCTCCCCACTTTCCCTTCTATGTAACATTTCCTATATCTGTCTCTCTCTTTCTCTCTCTTCTAACCATCCTTTCTCTCCCACTTTCCCCTCTATGTAACATTTCCTATATCTAACCATCCTTTCTCACCACTTTCCCCTCTATGTAACATTTCCTATATCTAACCATCCTTTCTCACCACTTTCCCCTCTATGTAACATTTCCTATATCTAACCATCTTTCTCACCACTTTCCTCTCTATGTAACATTTCCTATATCTAACCATCTTTCTCACCACTTTCCCCTCTATGCAACATTTCCTATATCTAACCATCCTTTCTCCCCACTTTCCCCTCTATGTAACATTTCCTATATCTAACCATCCCTTTCTCCACCACTTTCCTCTCTATGTAACATTTCCTATATCTAACCATCTTTCTCACCACTTTCCTCTCTGTGTAACATTTCCTATATCTAACCATCTTTCTCACCACTTTCCTCTCTATGTAACATTTCCTATATCTAACCATCTTTCTCACCACTTTCCTCTCTATGTAACATTTCCTATATCTAACCATCCTTTCTCACCACTTTCCCCTCTATGTAACATTTCCTATATCTAACCATCCTTTCTCACCACTTTCCTCTCTATAACATTTCCTATATCTAACCATCTTTCTCACACTTTCCCCTCTATGTAACATTTCCTATATCTAACCATCCTTTCTCACCACTTTCCCCTCTATGTAACATTTCCTATATCTAACCATCCTTTCTCACCACTTTCCTCTCTATGTAACATTTCCTATATCTAACCATCCTTTCTCACCACTTTCCTCTCTATGTAGCATTTCCTATATCTAACCATCTTTCTCACCACTTTCCTCTCTATGTAACATTTCCTATATCTAACCATCTTTTCTCACCGCTTTCCCCTCTATGCAACATTTCCTATATCTAACCATCCTTTCTCTCCACTTTCCCTCTATGTAACATTTCCTATATCTAACCATCCTTTCTCACCCTTTCCCCTCTATGTAACATTTCCTATATCTAACCATCTTTCTCACACTTTCCTCTCTATGTAACATTTCCTATATCTAACCATCTTTCTCACCACTTTCCCCTCTATGCAACATTTCCTATATCTAACCATCCTTTCTCTCCACTTTCCCCTCTATGTAACATTTCCTATATCTAACCATCCTTTCTCACCACTTTCCCCTCTATGTAACATTTCCTATATCTAACCATCCTTTCTCACCACTTTCCCCTCTATGTAACATTTCCTATATCTAACCATCCTTTCTCACCACTTTCCTCTCTATGTAACATTTCCTATAACCATCCTTTCTCACCACTTTCCTCTCTATGTAACATTTCCTATATCTAACCATCCTTTCTCACCACTTTCCCCTCTATGTAACATTTCCTATATCTAACCATCTTTCTCACCACTTTCCCCTCTATGTAACATTTCCTATATCTAACCATCCTTTCTCACCACTTTCCCCTCTATGTAACATTTCCTATATCTAACCATCCTTTCTCACCACTTTCCTCTCTATGTAACATTTCCTATATCTAACCATCCTTTTCTCACCACTTTCCTCTCTATGTAACATTTCCTATATCTAACCATCCTTTCTCCCCCACTTTCCTCTCTATGTAACATTTCCTATATCTAACCATCTTTCTCACCACTTTCCTCTCTATGTAACATTTCCTATATCTAACCATCCCCTTTCTCACCACTTTCCTCTCTATGTAACATTTCCTATATCTAACCATCCTTTCTCACCACTTTCCTCTCTATGTAACATTTCCTATATCTAACCATCTTTCTCATACTTTCCCCTCTATGCAACATTTCCTATATCTAACCATCCTTTCTCACCACTTTCCTCTCTATGTAACATTTCCTATATCTAACCATCCTTTCTCACCACTTTCCTCTCTATGTAACATTTCCTATATCTAACCATCCTTTCTCACCACTTTCCTCTCTATGTAACATTTCCTATATCTAACCATCTTTCTCACCACTTTCCCCTCTATGCAACATTTCCTATATCTAACCATCCTTTCTCTCCCACTTTCCCCTCTATGCTTTCCTATATCTAACCATCCTTTCTCACCACTTTCCCCTCTATGTAACATTTCCTATATCTAACCATCTTTCTCACCACTTTCCTCTCTATGTAACATTTCCTATATCTAACCAACTTTCTCACCACTTTCCTCTCTATGTAACATTTCCTATATCTAACCATCTTTCTCACCCCACTTTCCTCTCTATGTAACATTTCCTATATCTAACCATCCTTTCTCTGCTTTCTCTCTCTATGTAACATTTCCTATATCTAACCATCTTTCTCACCACTTTCCCCTCTATGCAACATTTCCTATATCTAACCATCCTTTCTCTCCACTTTCCCCTCTATGTAACATTTCCTATATCTAACCATCCTTTCTCACCACTTTCCCCTCTATGTAACATTTCCTATATCTAACCATCCTTTCTCACCACTTTCCCCTCTATGTAACATTTCCTATATCTAACCATCTTTCTCACCACTTTCCTCTCTATGTAACATTTCCCTATATCTAACCATCTTTCTCACACTTTCCCCTCTATGCAACATTTCCTATGTCTAACCATCCTTTCTCACCACTTTCCCCTCTATGTAACATTTCCTATATCTAACCATCCTTTCTCACCACTTTCCCCTCTACTCAACATTTCCTATATCTAACCATCCTTTCTCCCCACTTTCCCTTCTATGTAACATTTCCTATATCTAACCATCCTTTCTCTCCACTTTCCCCTCTATGTAACATTTCCTATATCTAACCATCCTTTCTCACCACTTTCCCCTCTATGTAACATTTCCTATATCTAACCATCCTTTCTACCACACTTTCCCCTCTATGCAACATTTCCTATATCTAACCATCCTTTCTCACCACTTTCCCCTCTATGTAACATTTCCTATATCTAACCATCCTTTCTCCCCACTTTCCCTTCTATGTAACATTTCCTACTCCTCTAACCATCCTTTCTCTCCACTTTCCCCTCTATGTAACATTTCTCTCTCTAACCATCTTTCTCACCACTTTCCCCTCTATGTAACATTTCCTATATCTAACCATCCTTTCTCACCACTTTCCCCTCTATGTAACATTTCCTATATCTAACCATCTTTCTCACCACTTTCCTCTCTATGTAACATTTCCTATATCTAACCATCTTTCTCACCACTTTCCCCTCTATGCAACATTTCCTATATCTAACCATCCTTTCTCCCCACTTTCCCCTCTATGTAACATTTCCTATATATCTAACCATCCCTTTCTACCACTTTCCCCTCTATGCAACATTTCCTATATCTAACCATCCTTTCTCCCACTTTCCCCTCTGTAACATTTCCTATATCTAACCATCCTTTCTCACCACTTTCCCCTCTATTGTAACATTTCCTATATCTAACCATCCTTTCTCCCCACTTTCCCCTCTATGTAACTCCTTTCCTATATCTAACCATCCTTTCTCTCCACTTTCCCCTCTATGTAACATTTCCTATATCTAACCATCCTTTCTCACCACTTTCCCCTCTATGTAACATTTCCTATATCTAACCATCCTTTCTCCCCACTTTCCCCTCTATGTAACATTTCCTATATCTAACCATCCTTTCTCCCCACTTTCCCCTCTATGTAACATTTCCTATATCTAACCATCCTTTCTCACCACTTTCCCCTCTATGTAACATTTCCTATATCTAACCATCCTTTCTCCCCACTTTCCCCTCTATGTAACATTTCCTATATCTAACCATCCTTTCTCACCACTTTCCCCTCTATGTAACATTTCCTATATCTAACCATCCTTTCTCACCACTTTCCCCTCTATGTAACATTTCCTATATCTAACCATCCTTTCTCTCCACTTTCCCCTCTATGTAACATTTCCTATATCTAACCATCCTTTCTCACCACTTTCCCCTCTATGTAACATTTCCTATATCTAACCATCCTTTCTCCCCACTTTCCCCTCTATGTAACATTTCCTATATCTAACCATCCTTTCTCTCCACTTTCCCCTCTATGTAACATTTCCTATATCTAACCATCCTTTCTCACCACTTTCCCCTCTATGTAACATTTCCTATATCTAACCATCCTTTCTCCCCACTTTCCCCTCTATGTAACATTTCCTATATCTAACCATCCTTTCTCCCCACTTTCCCTCTAGCAACATTTCCTATATCTAACCATCCTTTCTCACCACTTTCCCCTCTATCGCAACATTTCCTATATCTGTATCCTTTCTCCCCACTTTCCCCTCTATGTAACATTTCCTATATCTAACCATCCTTTCCTCACCACTTTCCCCTCTATATAACATTTCCTATATCTAACCATCCTTTCTCACCACTTTCCCTCTATGTAACATTTCCTATATCTAACCATCCTTTCTCTCACTTTCCCCTCTGTAACATTTCCTATATCTAACCATCCTTTCTCACCACTTTCCCCTCTATGTAACATTTCCTATATCTAACCATCCTTTCTCCCCACTTTCCCCTCTATGTAACATTTCTATATCTAACCATCCTTTCTCTCCACTTTCCCCTCTATGTAACATTTCCTATATCTAACCATCCTTTCTCACCACTTTCCCCTCTATGTAACATTTCCTATATCTAACCATCCTTTCTCCCCACTTTCCCCTCTATGTAACATTTCCTATATCTAACCATCCTTTCTCCCCACTTTCCCCTCTATACTTAACATTTCCTATATCTAACCATCCTTTCTCACCACTTTCCCCTCTGTGTAACATTTCCTATATCTAACCATCCTTTCTCCCCACTTTCCCCTCTGTGTAACATTTCCTATATCCTAACCATCCCCTTTCTCACCACTTTCCCCTCTATGCAACATTTCCTATATCTAACCATCCTTTCTCACCACTTTCCCCTCTATGTAACATTTCCTATATCTAGCCATCCTTTCTCACCACTTTCCCCTCTATGTAACATTTCCTATATCTAACCATCCTTCTCCCCACTTTCCCATCTATGTAACATTTCCTATATCTAACCATCCTTTCTCCCCACTTTCCCCTCTATGTAACATTTCCTATATCTAACCATCCTTTCTCTCCACTTTCCCCTCTCTCACCAACATTTCCTATGTCTAACCATCCTTTCTCACCACTTTCCCCTCTATGTAACATTTCCTATATCTAACCATCCTTTCTCACCACTTTCCCCTCTATGCAACATTTCCTATATCTAACCATCCTTTCTCACCACTTTCCCCTCTATGTAACATTTCCTATATCTAACCATCCTTTCTCCCCACTTTCCCTTCTATGTAACATTTCCTATATCTAACCATCCCTTTCTCTCCACTTTCCCCTCTATGTAACATTTCCTATATCTAACCATCCTTTCTCACCACTTTCCCCTCTATGTAACATTTCCTATATCTAACCATCCTTTCTCACCACTTTCCCCTCTATGTAACATTTCCTATATCTAACCATCCTTTCTCTCCACTTTCCCCTCTATGTAACATTTCCTATATCTAACCATCCTTTCTCACCACTTTCCCCTCTATGTAACATTTCCTATATCTAACCATCCTTTCTCACTGCCTTTCCCCTCTATGCAACATTTCTCTCCATCTATTATCCTTTCTCTTTACTTTCCCCTCTATGTAACATTTCCTATATCTAACCATCCTTTCTCCCCACTTTCCCTTCTATGTAACATTTCCTATATCTAACCATCCTTTCTCCCCACTTTCCCTTCTATGTAACATTTCCTATATCTAACCATCCTTTCTCCCACCACTTTCCCCTCTATGTAACATTTCCTATATCTAACCATCACTTTCTCACCACTTTCCCCTCTATGTAACATTTCCTATATCTAACCATCCTTTTATACCACTTTCCCCTCTATGCTGCCCATTTCCTATATCTAACCATCTTTCTCACTTTCCCCTCTATGCAACATTTCCTATATCTAACCATCCTTTCTCACTTTTCCCCTCTGTAACATTTCCTATATCTAACCATCCTTTCTCCCACTTTCCCTTCTATAACATTTCCTATATCTAACCATCCTTTCTCTCCACTTTCCCCTCTATGTAACATTTCCTATATCTAACCATCCCCTTTCTCTCCTTTCCCCTCTATGTAACATTTCCTATATCTAACCATCCTTTCTCACCACTTTCCCCTCTATACAACATTTCCTATATCTAACCATCCTTTCTCTCCACTTTCCCCTCTATGTAACATTTCCTATATCTAACCATCCTTTCTCCACACTTTCCCCTCTATGTAACATTTCCTATATCTAACCATCCTTTCTCACCACTTTCCCCTCTATGCAACATTTCCTATCTAACCATCCTTTCTCACACTTTCCCCTCTATGTAACATTTCCTATATCTAACCATCCTTTCTCCCCACTTTCCCTTCTATGTAACATTTCTCTATGTCTAACCATCCTTTCTCCCCACTTTCCCTTCTATGTAACATTTCCTATATCTAACCATCCTTTCTCACCACTTTCCCCTCTATGTAACATTTCCTATATCTAACCATCCTTTCTCACCACTTTCCCCTCTATGTAACATTTCCTATGTCTAACCATCCTTTCTCACCACTTTCCCTTCTATGTAACATTTCCTATATCTAACCATCTTTTCACCACTTTCCCCTCTATGTAACATTTCCTATATCTAACCATCCTTTCTCACCATTTTCCCCTCTATGTAACATTTCCTATATCTAACCATCCTTTCTCACCACTTTCCCCTCTATGTAACATTTTCCTATATCTAACCATCCTTTCTCACCACTTTCCCCTCTATGTAACATTTCCTATATCTAACCACCATCCTTTCTCCCCACTTTCCCTTCTATGTAACATTTCCTATATCTAACCATCCTTTCTCCCCACTCCCCTCTATATAACATTTCCTATATCTAACCATCCTTTCTCACCACTTTCCCCTCTATGTAACATTTCCTATATCTAACCATCCTTTCTCACACTTTCCCCTCCCTATGCAACATTTCCTATATCTAACCATCCTTTCTCACCATTTTCCCCTCTATGTAACATTTCTATATCTGACCATCCTTTCTCACCACTTTCCCCTCTATGTAACATTTCCTATATCTAACCATCCTTTCTCACCATTTTCCCCTCTATGTAGCAACATTTCCTATATCTAACCATCGTTTACTACCACTTCCCTTCTATGTAACATTTCCTATATCTGACCATCCTTTCTCACCACTTTCCCCTCTATGTAACATTTCCTATATCTAACCATCCTTTCTCACCATTTTCCCCTCTTATGTAACATTTTCCTATATCTAACCATCGTTTCTCACCACTTCCCTTCTATGTAACATTTCCTATATCTAACCATCCTTTCTCACCATTTTCCCCTCTATGTAACATTTCCTATATCTGACCATCCCTTTCTCACCACTTTCCCCTCTATGTAACATTTCCTATATCTAACCATCCCTTTCTACCCATTTTCCCCTCTATGTAACATTTCCTATATCTAACCATCCTTTCTCCCCACTTTCCCTTCTATGTAACATTTCCTCTTCTCACTCTAACCATCTTTCTCACCCATTTTCCCTCTCCATAGCAACATTTCCTATATCTGACCATCCTTTCTCACCACTTTCCCCTCTGTGTAACATTTCTATATCTAACCATATTTTCTCACCATTTTCCCCTCTATGTAACATTTCCTATATCTAACCATCGTTTCTCACCACTTCCCTTCTATGTAACATTTCCTATGTCTAACCATCCTTTCTCACCATTTTCCCCTCTATGTAACATTTCCTATATCTGACCATCCCTTTCTGCCACTTTCCCCTCTATGTAACATTTCCTGTATCTAAAACATCCTTTCTCACCACTTTCCTTTCTATGTAACATTTGCTGTATCTAACCAACCTTTCTGCCCACGTTCCCTTCTATGTAACATTTCCTAAATATACCCATCCTTTCTCACAACTTTCCCCTCTATGTAACATTTCCAATATGTAACCATCCTTTCTCTCCACTTTCCCCTCTATGTAACATTTTCTATATCTAACCATCTTTTCTCACCCCTTTCCCCTCTCTATAACATTTCCTGTATCTAACCATCCATTCTCACCCCTTTCCCCTCTCTATAACATTTCCTATATCTAACCATCCATTCTCACCCCTTTCCCCTCTCTATAACATTTCCTATATCTACCCATCCTTTCTCACCACTTTCGCCTCTATATAACACCGTGCGCGATAGTGTCAATGAAATGCCTTGTTCTGTGTGAAACGATTATAAAAAAAAATTCTGCTGTGCCGTCTAGAATTAATCATGTCCGTAGAAATTTTTCCACTTATAAAATATAATGACTGTAATTTCCGAGAATTTTACGCGTAAACCGCGATTCATATTTTCATTTTTGTCTTTTCTGTAAAAGTAACTAATTTTTCGACAGTTATGTTTGTTTATTTTTGCCAGTCAGTTAATTGACATACGTTGGACGATCATGTCTCGAAAGAGAAATGACTAACTGGACGGAAGATTTTTCCTACAGTAGGTTGCTATTTTTTTCTGCGGTAGGCTGGTTGCCAACCAAGACCATAGAACCAAATTTGTCTTGCTACTTAACGCAAAGCTGTAAAGAGAAGAGATGGATTAATACTTTCCGCAAGGAGCGTAAGTGAATGTAACGATTCAACTGGGATTCGAACTCGGCTTTCCGTTTTCTCGTTCCGAGCCGTTATCCACTGCACTATATCGCACATCCTCCGATTTGTGTACTATTTCGTAATTTGTCTTGCTTTCTGGTGTTTCTTTTACCGAACATTTATACACTACCGGCCATAATTATTAGGCCACCCTAGTGTTTTAAGAAAATAATGTATTTCATACTATTTTTTAGTATTTATTGCCAAGTGAATAATTGTAACTGAAAATAGAATGGTCCTTTTGTTAATACAGCGCATTAACATGTGCATCAAATGAATCTATAAATATTTAATAATAACCTATATAGGAGTTTCATCAATGAAAGAATGAAGAAAATTTAGGGTGATTCGGACGAGTTCATCTTTGCTTCCTTGCCTTGTAAAATTTTGCAAAGTAATAATAATAAAAGAACCATTCTATTTTCATTTAGAATTATCTACTTAAAAATAGTATGAAATAAATCATTTATTTAAAAACAAAACTGGGGTGGCCTAATAATTATGGCCCTCTTGTCTGTCAACCATTACAGACAACCTCTTCTGCCTCCCATAAGCATGGACCAGGTGATTCTCCCGGAGAGTAATACACTACGCCTCCTCGGACTTACCCTGTCCTCAGACCTCAAATGGAACCACTATATTGAATCCATAGCAAAATCTACTGCTAAGAAGGTTGGGTCACTATGTCGATCCAGGATGTTTTTTCCACCTGAATCCATCCTGCATATATACAAGTCAACCATCCGTCCGTGCATGGAGTACTGCTGCCATTTATGGTCAGGTGCCCCTGCCGTTCTCCTCAGTGTTCTTGACAAGCTCCAAAGGAGAGTCTGTAATGTGATAGGTACTGATCTGGCGACTCGACTGCAGCCACTTTCCCATCGTCGAAATGTGGCCTCCCTCTGTCTCTTCTATAAATATTTTCATGGCTTCTGCTCGGATGAGCTTAAGTCAATGATGCCTCCTCAACAGGTGTTTACCCGTGCAACCAGACTGGCAACTGGGTCCCACCCATTCACAGTCAGGTTAGCCAAATGCAGACGACAATTCTACTCCTGCAGCTTCCTCTCTCGCACTTCCCGCCTGTGGAAGTCACTCCCGTATTCTTGCTTTCCTGACGGCTACAACCTCCAGAAATTTAAATGCAAAGTTAATACTCATCTACTAACCACTGGCCTCTAGCTCTCTCCCCTCCCCTGTATAACCTTCTCTTTCTCTCCTCCTATGTATCTGTCATCGCACCTTCTTTCTCAGCTTTCTATTGTTCCTTTCTAACTAGCTTGCACTCCTCACTCTTTTCTAATTAATCTTTTTACATTTATGTAACCCCCTGCACATCAGTGGCGTTTCCGCCTTGCTCGGGGTGAAATGATTAAAAAAAAAATTTTAAAAAGTAGTGTATTAAAAATAAAATTAATTGATTTATTTTTTCAGATTCTTAAACACATAATGTATATTATATTTATATACGTACATTAGATTTGTCCCAATGTTTGTCATAGTGGGGCGATAAAGGGTAATAGTAAGGATAAGCTTTCAATGTCTATAAAATGCTTGAATGGTATGCCTCTCAAACAACCTCTGGCAACTAAGTCCAGCGCCAAGGACCTATCATTCCTATCAGCTAAATATATTAGTCTAAGAAAGCGCAAAGAGTTACTTTCATGGGGGGTTAGCATCAGTCTTGCTGATGAGAGGCAGGAATGGGTCTTTGAGTTGATTAATAAAGAGAAATTTTGATTTTGAATCATTAAAATTAAGAAATGACTCCTTGCGCCGGTTAACAACAAATTGTAGATCATTTCCGATTTCACCTTACAGATCTGATCAAATGATTGTCTCATCAGCATCGATACGAAGTTGAGAACTTACGCCATCAGGAAGATCATGGCGAGTGGTAGATAACTTTTTGTTGTTGTTGTTTTGTTTGTTTGTGTTTCACCCCACGCATGGCAACAATGCCAATAAGACGCTGGGGGTTACTGGGGGTTACTGGGAATTACTGGGGGTTACAGCTTTGATATTCAAAAATGGAAAGGCATTGTTAATCGTTATCTATTCTCTTCCTGATTAATCTCCCATTGTTCTTGCTCTTGATAATGTTTCTGTTTTCTAATTCTTTCACAACCCTTGTGCCATAGTGATTTACTGCCTTGTGTGGGTGCTAGGGCGCCGCTCCTATTTGACTACAAATGGACTGTTCTCATTGCTATATATAGCAATGGTGGATTCTCTACAAGAGAGTCGCACAGAGTCACTAGACTGACGACTCTACGACACTGTCAGCTCTCTGCCTTCTGGTAGAGGGCGCTCTCTGCTTCCAAGCAGAGAGCAATAACCCAGTCGTGGTTCCGCCGAAGGGTAGAACCACGACTGGGCAAAAATAGACAGACATTTTTGGCCCGGCTATATGGCCGGGAATACCCACAATAAAATGACCATGTGTCACATCTAGCCTACGTGGGATGGCTAGTAAATACAGTCGTTCCGAGTCACTAGACTGACGACTCTACGACACTGTCAGCTCTCTGCCTTTGCGTAGAGGGCGCTCTCTGCTTCCGAGCAGAGAGCAATAACCCAGTCGTGGTTCCGCCGAAGGGTAGAACCACAACTGGGCAAAAATAGACAGACATTTTTTGGCCCGGCTATATGGCTGGGAATACCCACAATAAAATGACCATGTGTCACATCCAGCCTTGCGTGGGAAGGCTAGTAAATACAGTCGCACAGAGTCACTAGACTGACGACTCTACGACACTGTCAGCTCTCTGCCTTCTGGTAGAGGGCGCTCTCTGCTTCCAAGCAGAGAGCAATAACCCAGTCGTGGTTCCGCCGAAGGGTAGAACCACGACTGGGCAAAAATAGACAGACATTTTTGGCCCGGCTATATGGCCGGGAATACCCACAATAAAATGACCATGTGTCACATCTAGCCTACGTGGGATGGCTAGTAAATACAGTCGTTCCGAGTCACTAGACTGACGACTCTACGACACTGTCAGCTCTCTGCCTTCGCGTAGAGGGCGCTCTCTGCTTCCGAGCAGAGAGAAATAACCCAGTCGTGGTTCCGCCGAAGGGTAGAACCACGACTGGGCAAAAATAGACAGATATTTTTTGGCCCGGCTATATGGCCGGGAATACCCACAATAAAATGACCATGTGTCACATCTAGCCTACGTGGGATGGCTAGTAAATACAGTCGTTCTGAGTCACTAGACTGACGACTCTACGACACTGTCAGCTCTCTGCCTTCGGCGGGGGGCGCTCTCTGCTTCCGAGCAGAGAGCAGTAACCCAGTCGTGGTTCCGCCGAAGGGTAGAGGCACGACTGGGCAAAAATAGACAGATATTTTTTGGCTGGGCCATATAACCCGGAAATCCCAGTCCAAACTGACCATGTGTCACATGTAGCCCTTACTGGGAGGGACAACTCAATAATGAGCCGTACAGAGTCACTAGACTGACGACTCTACGACACTGTCAACTCACTTTGCCTTCGGGTAGAGGGCGCTCTCTGCTTCCGAGTAGAGAGCATTAACCCAGTCGTGGTTCCGCCGAAGGGTAGAAGCACGACTGGGCAAAAATAGACAGACATTTTTTGGCCGGGCCATATAGCCCGGAAATCCCTGATATAAACTGACCATGTGTCGTATGTTGCCCTTACTGGGAGGGACGACTAAATAATGAGTCGTAGAGAGTCACTGGAGAGTCTCTAATGAGTTACTGAAGAGTCAGTGCGAGTCAGTGAAGAGTTAGTCACACTTCCGGTGGCGTACCGGAAGTAATCACGTATACACACGTCTTACGACGGATTGGACTCTTGTATCTTCCTATTGTAAATATTACTAATCACTTCTGTACATACTAACCGACTTTCCGCAGAATACAACTTATATTCTGATTCTGTTGTTGAGTTATTCATTTATACTTGGCGACATAACAGTGGGGCGAGTTCGATTTCAAAAAATTCATATAGCAAGGGTACCAGAGCAGATACGGCAGCAATATTCTATGTAAGGCAATATTTATTTTAATCCAATTTATTTTTAACCAAGCAAGGCATAACTGCAACTGGTGCGCAGGGGTCATATGAGAAAAGAACGAAAAGAAAAAAGAACACGATACACGGAGGTCAGGTAAAAGATAAGAGGAAGATGGGAATCAAAGGGATAAAAAATGGCAATTGACGTTGCACTTAAACCCTTGGAGATTGACCCTATCAGAGAAACAAGTGAACGGAGGAGCGTTCCAAAGGCGGGAAGTGCCAGAAAAGAAACTGACAGAGTAGAAGAGGCGGTTACATTTGACCGTTTTTACTGTAAAATGGTGGCACCTAGTTACCAATCTAGTAGCATGAGTAAATTCGTTTAGAGGGGGTCACCGGGGTGATAAGCTCGTCAGAGCAGAAGCCGTGAAAATATAGTAGATGTAGAAATGTACAAGATGGATTCTAACGAAAGAAACTTTCTTAGTCATTGATTAAATGGAATCGCTCCACTTCGTGTCAATAGAAAACGATATTTTTATAATATTTCTCTCAAATACGTGAGTGCAAAAATCAAACGCAACAGAGGTAACCTTGATCTGAACTCAGCTGATTGATAAAGATTTCCGCGACAGTTACCACTAAACTGCCCTCGTATTGCTTGCATACCTGCTGTTTATTCTGGTTTTATGGTCGATCAGGGGTGACTTTCATTTGAATTCTTTGATTGTTATTTTCAAATAGAACATAGTTGGCTACAAAGAAAATTAAAAGAAAATAAAAAAAAATTTCTTGCCAACAAAAAGCAAAAGAAATGTTAACGAGTTGTAATCACAGGGGCGGCATTTTGCCCAAAATCGGTTCACTTGTACCAAAACAAAAATCTTATTTGGGAATGAATATATATATATATATATATATATATATTGTGTGTGTATTTTGGCAGCATTTTTTCATTAATGCAGGTTTCATTGAATAATATAGACAAGTTTTGTCTATTAATTTTGTGTAGGATCCGTTCATATCGTCTGATATACTTGATGGTGATGTCGTTGAAAGACAACAAAAAATCACAGTATTTGTTGAATTTTTTATCGGGTCTCAGCTTTCGGCTCACATAAGCCATTATCAAAGAGTAAATATTAACACACAGTAAACATAGAACATTTAAGCTATTAACAATAAAGATAATTGAATTGAAAATATAAGTCCATCCCTACCGTGGCGGATGGCCGAAAACAGTGACAAAATATTGGTGTTGTGGTCCCTGGTCTGATTACAGACATTTGAGTACGTTATTGGAAATATCGAAATTGATTGTATTCAAACCAGGTTTAAATTGTTTAATGTAGAGTGCTTCGAGGATTTTTAGTTTCTGCTTATTATTTTCTTGTTTGAGTATGTACGTGTTATCAACAAGCGTTTTTCTCAGAAGTGTGCGTTGATAACCGTGTTGTTCTAAATGACGGAATATATTTGAATTTTTATTTAGGTGCAACGTCAGACGCCGTGAGAGCGAATTTGTGGTGTGGCCGATGTAGATATTATTGAGGTTGTTAGAGATACATTCTCTAAATGGTCATATGAATTTAT
The DNA here is from genome assembly GCA_037127315.1 of Ascarosepion bandense. Classification (NCBI taxonomy): domain Eukaryota; kingdom Metazoa; phylum Mollusca; class Cephalopoda; order Sepiida; family Sepiidae; genus Ascarosepion; species Ascarosepion bandense. The sequence goes on from JBBBDQ010029853.1 coordinate 34,724, forward strand.
ATACTACATTGGTTTTTTGCAAATCACTAACGGTGGGGGAAGAGTCGTTGCGGACAAATGAATTAGATGTAGTGGATTTAGTGTTATATATAATGAACTTAATTCTTTTGTTAGAGTCTGTCGGAGAAATATTAGTATTTATGAGTTTTTTTAGGATGTTTTCATCTAGTTGGTAGTTGGAGTGCATCTGGCTACGGTATAAGAGAGTGATATGTTTAGGATTGGTTGGGTTAGTATCATGTGTTGTTTTTTCCATGTTAAGCTTTTTAAGAAAATAATGTATTTGTTCATCAACTATGTAGTTGGGAAAATTATTATTGATGAGTGTCTGTTTTATGTTTTTTAGTTCACTGTAGAAGATCGGATTTGTAGATGAATTGACTTTTGCACGATATAATAGATTTTTTATAATAGCTATTTTGTAATAGTGGGGGCATTCACTAATATAATTGAGTGTGGAGGGATTTTTATTAGTGGGTTTTTGATACGGTGAGATAGTAAATTTATTGTTGTCAGTGTTAATTAATATATCAAGAAAAGGAATTTTGTTATCTTTTCTAAGTTCATAAGTAAATTTTAAAACTGAGTTATTTTGAAACTGTTTTTGAAGTTGTAAGATTTCATCAGTATTTTTAATTGATAGTAGGATATCATCAACATATCGTAGATATATTGATGGTTTTGTAAATTTTGCAAAGGTAGTATTTTCAAGGTTAGACATGTAGAAATTACTAAAAATCGGACCAAGCACTGAACCCATGGAGACTCCGTCACGTTGTATATATATAGTGTTGTTTCGATCAACAAAAGGCACTTCAGTAGTACAAGCTAGTAGAATTTTTCTTAGGATGTTGGGATTAATTTTGAGTGGGGGTAATGAAGGATTACTGTAAACATTTCTTATAATTATATCAATAGTTTCACTGACGGGCACATTAGTAAAAAGGTTTTCCACATCAAGTGAAGCTATGATTTCATTATTAGGTTTTTCACTTTTGAGAATTTGGATTGCCTTATATTTTCAATTCAATTGTCTTTATTGTTAATAGCTTAAATGTTCTGTGTTTACTGTCTGTTAATATTTACTCTTTGATAATGGCTTATGTGAGCCGAAAGCTTAGACCCGATAAAAAATTCAACAAATACTGTGATTTTTTGTTGTCTTTCAACGACATCACCATCAAGTATATCAGACGATATGAACGGATCCTACACAAAATTAATAGACAAAACTTGTCTATATTATTCAATGAAACCTGCATTAATATATATATATATATAATCGTCTGAAACATAAACATTAAGCTTTTTTTGCATTTTACATGATGCTAAAATTTCTCAGTATCCAATATAGAGCGTATGTATAGAGGTGCTTAAAATATTTCTTCCACATATGGTCCTATACCTTTGCTATTTACGCTGGGCCCCTTGATAATTTTTGTATCTTCTAATATATATATATATATATATATATATATATATATATATATATATCCCTTCAAAAAATAGCGTTTACTACCTGATGAGACATTGTCCTTTCATTGTCGAAACAAAATATACACTTTTTAGTATAGTGCAATTTGTACATATTCTCAACTATTATATATATATATATATATATATATATATTTCAAATTGTCGGTTACTTATAACCAAGTTTCGTATATATATATATATATATATATATATATATATATATATATATATATATATATATATATATATATAGTTAGTTAGTTTTTGGTCATAATTAAATTAGACCAATACGTAGTTGTATTAAATGGTGTTCAATACAGTTATATTGCAGAACTTTTGAATATTTTCATTTGGAAATGAGTTATTTCAATGAATTAGGTTTCAACCTTGTGGTATCTTCAGTCAATTTACAATAACTGATTTTACCATTAGAAAAAACTCGAACAGGGACGTTTTTACGAACGAACGATTGGAATTTTCAAAAAACCGAATTTTTTTCAAAATTAGGGAAAAGTTGTTGAAGGTTCTTAGAAAACCTTCATCAAAGTTTGTATGGTTTTATTAAATATTTAGAGGTATGATTACATTTGGACATAATTTCTGATCTTTCATTCATTTTTTTCTTTCTGGGTACAACATAATAGCTAATTTTCCTCTTGGCACAATCTACAAACGTTACCCCAGTTGTATGATTTGGCTATTTTCACTATGCTCCAATTTATATGAGGGTCATTTCCATGATTTAATTTGCATTTCCACACGTGGCTTGCCAGTTTGGTACAATATTTGAGGTTTTCCTGTTTAAATGTAGTTTTATGATTAATGAAGTGGAAAACTTCATATATATATATATATATATATATATATATATAATATAATATAATATAATATAATATAATATAATATAAAATCATTTGTTTCTGATGAAAGGCCGAGGTCGGTCTGAAATATCAAATATATAAATATAACAAATATATAAACTTACAACTTTTTAGTAGTTTTTCCAATATATATATATATATATATATATATATATATATATATATATATAAACTTACTCATAAATGGAACTTTGTGTGTGTGTGTGTGTGTCTGTGTTTGTGTGTGTGTGTGTGTGTCCGTTACCTATAGACTCCGAAACGGCTGAACCAATTTTCTTGAAAATTTACACAGTTGTACTATAAGCGTCTGCGAATATTCTTAGCTAGGTTTTGTGTTGAGGTACCTCCGATAAATATCAAAATTCGATAATCGAAAAAATCGGATTATAGAAGGAGTGGTCCGATTTTAATCAAATTTCATACACTCATAGACAAATACATAAGAAACGATATTCAGAAGTTTCAAGGTTGCAGTTCTTACAATAGTGCAAAACATCGATAATATATATACATATATAAATCGATACCAGGAAATCAAAATTTGACTTACATCCATTCATTTTTTTTTTCAGTCTACGGTTTCGCTTCAACTGGAAACAACTATTGCTTTTTAGTCTTTCGTGTCAACGTCCAAAGAGTCTGAGCTCCAGGATCATGGATTAGTTTTAAAGCTTTCATTACTCCCTAGCAACACCAGGCTATACTGCTAGTAAGAGAGAAAGGAATTGAATTTAGAATAGAAATAGTTTGAACTGTACATTTACAATTGTGTAAAAAATTTGATTTCGATTGCAGGAAATCAAAATTTGACTTACATCCATTCATTTTTTTTTCAGTCTACGGTTTCGCTTCAACTGGAAACAACTATTGCTTTTTAGTCTTTCGTGCCAACGTCCAAAGATTCTGAGCTCCAGGACTATGGATTAGTTTTAAAGCTTTCATTACACCCGAGCAACGCCGGTCTATACTGCTAGTATATATATATATATATATATATATATATATATATAGTACTTATTCGTGTACAATAAGTTTTCAGAATTTTAGCGGTTATTTTTTCTATCCGCTTTTCTACTTGGATATTTCAATGATAGCAAAATATCTGTATAAATTCCCTTATTGCATCGGTAAATATGTGAGCTTAACAAATTTTACAAAATATTTCAATAACCATCATAAATATGAATAATTGTCGTTATTTTAAGAAGTGGATACATCTTCAAAGATTTTTGACAACTTTTTTTCATTTTACTGAAATAGACATTAAACATTGCTATCCCATCTTCTTTTTTTCATCCATTTTCTCGCTGAAACCAACTTGTGTTTCCGATGTGTTCTTTGTTTTTCCATGCCATCGAAACAGAATAGTCCATTAGTTATGAGGTATTAGCAGGAGACGTTAAAAATTTATTTCCTTTTTTTTTTCTTTCTTTCTTTCTTTTATTTTCTCGCTGAACTGGGAAGTGTTCTAATAGAAGACGGAAAGTGCTACACAGAGATCCGAAGGCGAATTGGCATGGCGAAGGAAGAATTCCAGAAGCTGAGTAAAGTATTAAGAAACAGGAAAATTTCACTAGAAACAAAGAAGAGAAGACTGGATTTCTGTGTGATGTCAGTTCTTCAATATGGCAGTGAATGCTGGACAATATAATCGAAAATGAAGAAAAAACTTGAAGCACCTGAAATGTGGTTCTATAGAAGGATGCTGCGAATATCATGGATCGAGCATGTGAACAATGATGAGGTTTTGGAACTGTTGGAAACGAAAAGGAAATTAATACTGAGCATCACGAAAAGACAGCTAAAAGTTCCTGGGGCATGCAATGAGAAAGGAGGGCTTGGAGAACCTGATACTAACTGGCTAGATAGAGGGGAAAAGAGACAGGGGAAAGTAGTGGATAACATATTTGAAGGGTCTGGTTAGGTAGATGACGGAACGAAGATTGCGTGGTATAACAGGAGAAAGCGTGCTAAGAGCCACGGGGGTAGGAAGATGTGGAAAGCCATGATCGCCTACGTCCTGAAAGGAGATGGCACGAAGAAGAAGAAGAAGAAGAAGAAGAAGAAGAAGAAGAAGAAGAAGAAGAAACCAACGGAATGGTCCATTATTCATGAAGTGATAAGTGTCGTGAGAACTAACAAGTGGACGGACAGGCACAGTGATTTTATGATAATTTTGTGGCATTCTTAATGTTTGGTTTCATGCCTTCATCTAACCAATGTGTTTAGTTTCTATTTCGATTGTTCTCTTATCAATTTTTCTTTTTGTTTTTCACAATTTCCAATATTATGTTTGCATAACACAATAACTTCGTAATATCATGTTTCCTTTTGAGGTTATACCTTTCTTATGACCCATGTCAGTTTTTATATGTCTGAAACAAAAAAATATATATTAATAACATATTAAATAATATTATTAACATATTAGATATATTCATTTACAATTCTATAAACAAGCCCCGAATCTAAACTTATTTATAAATGGAACTGTGTGTGTGTGTGTGTGTGTGTGTGTGTGTGTGTGTGTGTGTGTGTCCGTTACCTATAGACTCCGAAACGGCTGAACCAATTTTCTTGAAAATTTACACAGTTGTACTATAAGCGTCTGCGAATATTCTTAGCTAGGTTTTGTGTCGAGGTACCCCCGATAAATATCGAAAATCGATAATAGAAAAAAATCGGATTATTGAAGGAGTGGTCCGATTTTAATCAAATTTCATACACTCATAGACAAAGACATAAGAAACGATATTCAGAAGTTTCAAGGTTCCAGTTCTTACAATAGTGCAGAAAATTTGATATCGATACCAGGAAATCAAAATTTGACTTACATCCATTCATTTTTCTTTCAGTCTACGGTTTCGCTTTAATTGGAAACAACTATTGCTTTTTAGTCTTTCGTGCCAACGTCCAAAGAGTCTGAGCTCCCGGACCATGGATTAGTTTTAAAGCTTTCATTACACCCGAGCAACGCCGGGGTATACTGCTAGTTTAACAATAAAATCACTTACCACAAAAGAAGTTATTTTAAATATTTCTAAGAAAAAGCTGAATACTAAGCATATAAATATATATTTATATTTAATTTATCAGTATTTGTTTAAGAGTAAGATCCAGTTGCAAATCATTAAATATGAGACTGTATATGGGTGAGATGAATAAATTGTCGTCTAAATGACGCAAAAATGAAAATAAAACTGACATCTCATTTTGACAGATATACAGGGTGCGATGGATTAATCGTCGTCTAAATGACGCAAAAATGAAAATAAAACTGACATCTCATTTTGACAGATATACAGGGTGCGATGGATTAATCGTCGTCTAAATGACGCAAAAATGAAAATAAAACTGACATCTCATTTTAACAGATATACAGGGTGCGATGGATTAATCGTCGTTTAAATGACGCAAAAATGAAAATAAAACTGACATCTCATTTTGACAGTTATACAGGGTGCGATGGATTAATCGTCGTTTAAATGACGTAAAAATGAAAATAAAACTGACATCTCATTTTGACAGATATACAGGGTGCGATGGATTAATCGTCGTCTAAATGACGCAAAAATGAAAATAAAACTGACATCTCATTTTGACAGATATACAGGGTGCGATGGATTAATCGTCGTCTAAATGCCGCAAAAATGAAAATAAAACTGACATCTCATTTTAACAGATATACAGGGTGCGATGGATTAATCGTCGTTTAAATGACGCAAAAATGAAAATAAAACTGACATCTCATTTTGACAGTTATACAGGGTGCGATGGATTAATCGTCGTTTAAATGACGTAAAAATGAAAATAAAACTGACATCTCATTTTGACAGATATACAGGGTGCGATGGATTAATCGTCGTCTAAATGACGCAAAAATGAAAATAAAACTGACATCTCATTTTAACAGATATACAGGATGCGATAGATTAATTGTCGTTTAAATGACGTAAAAATGAAAATAAAACTGACAACTCATTTTGACAGTTATACAGGGTGCGATGGATTAATTGTCGTCTAAATGACGCAAAAATGAAAATAAAACTGACATCTCATTTTGACATATATATTTACCAAAATTACGCAAAAATATCTTGAAATACTAAAGCGTAAATTCATTCAATAAAATTGCCAATGGCTTTAAACACGGCCTCCAAACGAATTTGGAATCTCCTGCATGTCTTCTTGGCAGTCTTTTTTTAATTTAACGAATGCTGCCAAAATCCTTTCCTTCATTTCATCTTCGTTGTTACAAGAAGTTTTGTTCGTCTCTCGCTCAACTGCGCCTCACATATAATAATTAAGGGGGTGTGAGTCTGGGGAGTTAGGATGGCCGGACGTAAGGGGTTATGTAGCAGCAGAAATTGTCTGACAGCAGTGACCGACTTTCTTGCGCATGTGCAGAATGGTGCAGAGTCCTGTTCCCAGAGATGGGGTCTTCCAGAACTGTCTTCATTGACACCCAAACACTCTGAAATGTTCGTATTGGAGATCACGGTGCGAATACCAAGCAGTACAGCATACCGTTTCCAAAATTCTGGTAACAATCTAACCATCTTACACACACACACACACACACACACACACACATATATATATATATATATATATATATATATATATATATATAACACAAACACACACACAATATATATATAGCTCCATTACGAACATTTTATGTGTGTACGCGTTTTTCTAATATATATTTAATAAATTTCAATATAACACACACACACACATATATATATATGTGTGTGTGTGTGTGTGTATAACACACACATACATCATATATATTTAAAACACACGCACACACACACACACACTCGTATATATATATATATATATATATATATATAACACAAACACACACAATATATATATATATATATATATATATAGCTCCATTACGAACATTTTATGTGTGTACGCGTTTTTCTAATATATATTTAATAAATTTCAATATAACACACACACACATATATATATATTTGTGTTATATATATATATATATATATATATATATATATATATATATATATATGTCTGTGTGTGTTTATTGAAGTTTATTAAATATATATTTAAAAAACGAGTACACACATACAAATTTCAGTTTAACCGTTGTTTTCATCAAACGTGAGAATTAAAACCAGTTGAGTCATTACACATGAAACAATCCTTTTAAACGAATGTAGCAATATTCGAAAATACTCGGAAAGAAAATACTATGAAAAAAGAATAGATATGAACTTTGTCAAATTTACTGATAACACAAAACAATTTATTCGGATATTTGAAAGACTTCTTATATAAGAAGAACTTGACAGAACTTGACCATATTATTGAACAAAATATTAGAAGTTTTGCTAACGAAATTCACCGAGATAGAGTGTATGTCAATATAAAAGTGTACGTTGAGGTCATTACCCAGAGGCGACTGTCTGTTTCATGCTAACCGTAATCGTCATTGTCTAACTGTTTATATATATGTGTGTGTGTGTGTGCGCGCGCGCGTGTGGGGGGGGCAGCATTTTTTATGCATGTTTTGATTGAAAACAAAACTTGTATGAGTTTTTTCAGTTATGTTCATGTTGTAATTTTTTTTCTTTTCTAAGGACAAATAGAGTGTAGGAATTTTCCGGGTGGATTATAAGATTGCAAGAACATAAAAAAAAAACACCGAATAAAAAATTTATAAAAAGTTCTTTGCCCGCCACATTAAATGAAAAAACATATATCAGATTGTATATCATATTTTTTATAAGATTTTATATCAAATTGTATACCATATTGTATATCATATTGTATATCATATTGTACATCATATTGTATATCATATTGCATATCAGACTGTATATCAAATTGTATATCATATTGCATATCAGATTGTTTATAAGATTCTATAGCAAATTTTATATCATATTCCATATTATAATTGAGTCCTGACCTTAAACCCGGCCTATTTTCTATACTGGGCGCAAAGATGTTCTCCCCTCCTCATCAAGTAAACTCTGTTATTTATAAATATAATTGTGGTTGCAGTGCCGACTACATAGGGAGAACTACTCAGCGCCTAGATGTGAGGATTAGACATCATGTTCCTGCTAAGATCACCTTGGCTTTAAATAAACTTGCCTCAAGTTTCTATAGTTCTGCCATGTGTGGGCATCTGTTAAATAACAGAAAGAGTGCTGCTAAGTGACTGGTTCACGGTTGTGTCCCGGTTAAACTCTATATTTCGTTTCAAAGTGGGCACCTGTTAAATAACAGAAAGAGTGCTTCTGAGTGACTGGTTCACGGTTGTATCCCAGTTACACTCTCTATTTCGTTTGAAAGTGGGCACCTGTTAAATAACAGAAAGAGTGCTGCTAAGTGACTGGTTCACGGTTGTGTCCCGGTTACACTCTATATTTCGTTTGAAAGTGGGCACCTGTTAAATAACAGAAAGAGTGCTGCTAAGTGACTGGTTCACGGTTGTGTCCCGGTTACACTCTATATTTCGTTTGAAAGTGGGCACCTGTTAAATAACAGAAAGAGTGCTGCTAAGTGACTGGTTCACGGTTGTGTCCCGGTTACACTCTATATTTCGTTTGAAAGTGGGCACCTGTTAAATAACAGAAAGAGTGCTGCTGAGTGACTGGTTCACGGTTGTGTCCCGGTTACACTCTATATTTCGTTTGAAAGTGGGCACCTGTTAAATAACAGAAAGAGTGCTGCTGAGTGACTGGTTCACGGTTGTGTCCCGGTTACACTCTATATTTCGTTTGAAAGTGGGCACCTGTTAAATAACAGAAAGAGTGCTGCTAAGTGACTGGTTCACGGTTGTGTCCCGGTTACACTCTATATTTCGTTTGAAAGTGGGCACCTGTTAAATAACAGAAAGAGTGCTGCTGAGTGACTGGTTCACGGTTGTGTCCCGGTTACACTCTATATTTCGTTTGAAAGTGGGCACCTGTTAAATAACAGAAAGAGTGCTGCTGAGTGACTGGTTCACGGCTGTGTCCCGGTTAAACTCTATATTTCGTTTGAAAGTGGGCACCTGTTAAATAACAGAAAGAGTGCTGCTGAGTGACTGGTTCACGGTTGTGTCCCGGTCACACTCTATATTTCGTTTGAAAGTGGGCAACTGTTAAATAAACAGAAAGAGTGCTGCTGAGTGACTGGTTCACGGTTGTGTCCCGGTTACACTCTATATTTCGTTTGAAAGTGGGCACCTGTTAAATAACAGAAAGAGTGCTGCTGAGTGACTGGTTCACGGTTGTGTCCCGGTTAAACTCTATATTTCTGTTTGAAAGTGGGCACCTGTTAAATAACAGAAAGAGTGCTGCTGAGTGGCTGCTTCACGGGTGTGTCCCAGTTACACTCTATATTTCGTTTGAAAGTGGGCACCTGTTAAATAACAGAAAGAGTGCTGCTGAGTGACTGGTTCACGGTTGTGTCCCGGTTACACTCTATATTTGCTTGAAAGTGGGCACCTGTTAAGTAACAGAAAGAGTGCTGCCTGAGTGACTGGTTCACGGTTGTGTCCCGGTTAAACTCTATATTTCGTTTGAAAGTGGGCACCTGTTAAATAACAGAAAGAGTGCTGAGTGACCGGTTCACGGTTGTGTCCCGTTGCACATATGTTATGACTCTATATTTCGTTTGAAAGTGGGCACCTGTTAAATAACAGAAAGAGTGTTGCTAAGTGACTGGTTCACGGTTGTGTCCCGTTACACTCTATATTTCGTTTGAAAGTGGGCACCTGTTAAATAACAGAAAGAGTGCTGCTGAGTGACTGGTTCACGGTTGTGTCCCGGTTAAACCTCTATATTTCCCGTTTGAAAGTGGGCACCTGTTAAATAACAGAAAGAGTGCTGCTGAGTGACTGGTTCACGGTTGTGTCCCGGTTACACTCTATATTTCGTTTGAAAGTGGGCACCTGTTAAATAACAGAAAGAGTGTTGCTGAGTGACTGGTTCGCGGTTGTGTCCCGGTTACACTCTATATTTCGTTTGAAAGTGGGCACCTGTTAAATAACAGAAAAGAGGCTGCTGGCGGACTGGTTCACGGTTGTGTCCCGGTTATTAATTCTATATTTCGTTTGAAAGTGGGCACCTGTTAAATAACAGAAAGAGTGCTGCTGAGTGACTGGTTCACGGTTGTGTCCCGTTAAACTCTATATTTCGTTTGAAAGTGGGCACCCTGTTAAATAACAGAAAGAGTGCTGCTGAGTGACTGTTCACGGCTGTGTCCCGGTTAAACTCTATATTTCGTTTGAAAGTGGGCACCTGTTAAATAACAGAAAGAGGTTAAGTTTATGACTGGTTCACGGTTGTGTCCCGGTTACACTCTATATTTCGTTTGAAAGTGGGCACCTGTTAAACAACAGAAAGAGTGTTGCTAAGTGACTGGTTCACAGTTGTGTCCCGGTTACACTCTATATTTCGTTTGAAAGTGGACCTGTTAAACAACAGAAAGAGTGCTCCTGAGTGACTGGTTCACGGTTGTGTCCCGGTTAAACTCTCATATTTCGTTTGAAAGTGGGCACCTGTTACCAACAGAAAGAGTGCTGAGTGACTGGTTCACGGCTGTGTCCCGGTTAAACTCTATATTTCGTTTGAAAGGGCACCTGTTAAATAACAGAAAGAGTGTCAAAGCTGAGTGACTGGTTCACGGTTGTGTCCCAAGTTACACTCTATATTTCGTTTGAAAGTGGGCACCTGTTAAATAACAGTGAGCGTTGAGTGACTGGTTCACGGTTGTGTCCCGGTTACACTCTATTTCGTTTGAAAGTGGGAACCTGTTAAATAACAGAAAGAGTGTTGCTAAGTGACTGGTTCACGGTTGTGTCCCGGTTACACTCTATATTTCGTTTGAAAGTGGGCACCTGTTAAATAACAGAAAGAGTGCTGCTGAGTGACTGGTTCACGGTTGTGTCCCGGTTAAACTCTATATTTCGTTTGAAAGTGGGCACCTACAACAACAGAAAGAGTGCTGCTGATGACTGGTTCGTCAAAGTCCCGGTTAAAACTCTATATTTCGTTTGAAAGTGGGCACCTGTTAAATAACAGAAAGAGTGCCGCTGAGTGACTGGTTCACGGTTGTGTCCCAACCATGTTCTATATTTCGTTTGAAAGTGGGCACCTGTTAAATAACAGAAAGAGCGTTAAGTGACTGGTTCACGGTTGTGTCCCGGTTACACCTATATTTCGTTTGAAAGTGGGCACCTGTTAAATAAAACAGAAAGAGTGCTCCTGAGTGACTGGTTCACGGTTGTGTCCCGGTTAAACTCTATATTTCGTTTGAAAGTGTGCACCTGTTAAATAACAGAAAGAGTGCTGCTGAGTGACTGGTTCACGGTTGTGTCCCGGTCACACTCTATATTCTGTTTGAGTGGGCACCTGTTAAATAACAGAAAGAGTGTTGCTAAGGACTGGTTCACGTTTGTGTCCCGGTTACACTCTATATTTCGTTTGAAAGTGGGCACCTGTTAAATAACAGAAAGAGTGCTGCTGAGTGACTGGTTCACGGCTGTGTCCCGGTTAAACTCTATATTTCGTTTGAAAGTGGGTACCTGTTAAATAACAGAAAGAGGTTGCTGAGTGACTGGTTCACGGTTGTGTCCCGGTCACACCTATATTTCGTTTGAAAGTGGTCACCTGTTAAATAACAGAAAGAATGCTGCTGAGTGACTGCCGGTTCACGGTTGTGTCCCGTTACACACTATATTTCGTTTGAAAGTGGGCACCTGTTAAATAACAGAAAGAGTGCTGCTGAGTGACTGGTTCACGGGTTGTGTCCCGGTTAAACCCTATATTTCGTTTGAAAGTGGGCACCTGTTAAATAACAGAAAGAGTGCTGCTGAGTGACTGGTTCACGGTTGTGTCCCGGTCACACTCTATATTTCGTTTGAAAGTGGGCACCTGTTAAATAACAGAAAGAGTGTTGCTGAGTGTATCTGGTTCACGGTTGTGTCCCGGTTACACTCTATATTTCGTTTGAAAGTGGGCACCTGTTAAATAACAGAAAGAGTGCTGCTGAGTGACTGGTTCACGGTTGTGTCCCGGTTAAACTCTACATTTCGTTTGAAAGTGGGCACCTGTTAAATAACAGAAAGAGTGCTGTTGAGTGACTGGTTCACGGTTGTGTCCCGGTTACACTCTATATTTCCGTTTGAAAGTGGGCACCTGTTAAATAACAGAAAAGAGTGCTGCTGAGTGACTAGTTCACGGTTGTGTCCCGGTTACACTCTATATTCTGTTTGAAAGTGGGCACCCAGCAATAACAGAAAGAGTGCTGCTGAGTGGACTGGTTCACGGCTGTGTCCCGGTTAAACTCTATATTTCGTTTGAAAGTGGGCACCTGTTAAATAACAGAAAGAGTGCTGCTGAGTGACTGGTTCACGGTTGTGTCCCGGTCACACTCTATATTTCGTTTGAAAGTGGGCACCTGTTAAATAACAGAAAGAGGCTGCTGAGTGACTGGTTCACGGCTGTGTCCCGGTTAATCTCTATATTTCGTTTGAAAGTGGGCACTGTTAAATAACAGAAAGAGTGCTGCTGAGTGACTGGTTCACGGTTGTGTCCCGGTTACACTCTATATTTCGTTTGAAAGTGGGCACCTGTTAAATAACAGAAAGAGTGCTGCTGAGTGACTGGTTCACGGTTGTGTCCTGTTAAACTCTATATTTCGTTTGAAAGTGGGCACCTGTTAAATAACAGAAAGAGTGCTGCTGAGTGACTAGTTCACGGTTGTGTCCCGGTTACACTCTATATTTCGTTTGAAAGTGGGCACCTGTTAAATAACAGAAAGAGTGCTGTTGAGTGACTGGTTCACGGCTGTATCCCGGTTAATCTCATATTTCGTTTGAAAGTGGGCACCTGTTAAATAACAGAAAGAGGCTGCTGAGTGACTGGTTCACGGTTGTGTCCCGGTCACACTCTATATTTCGTTTGAAAGTGGGCACCTGTTAAATAACAGAAAGAGTGCTGGAGTGACTGGTTCACGGTTGTGTCCCGGTTACACTCTATATTTCGTTTGAAAGTGGGCACCTGTTAAATAACAGAAAGAGTGTTGCTGAGTGACTGGTTCACGGTTGTGTCCCGGTTACACTCTATATATCGTTTGAAAGTGGAGACTTTTTGAAATCGGGACCCGCAAACCATCTCTGTGTAAATAGTATGAATGTTTGTTGGGGCTCGCTATCATTTTTTTCTAGTTATTTGTTTTTATTCATAGTTTTTTCCTACATTGTGCATTTTTTCCCATCACTCATTTCGTGGTTTATTTTATTTGTGTTTGAATCTCCCGATGAGGCCTAAAAGCCATGAGTGAAAACGGTTGCTTCGTTTATAGAATGTCTAATAATATTAAGCTACACACTTTTATTTCGATAATTAAATTTTGTACTTACAAAAGTATCTTTAAATATATATATATATATATAAAGACAGCTATCTCATTTTTATGCAAATTTCATTAAAAATGATAGACAAGGTGTAATGATTGTTTTTTATGTAACTTTTCATGAGATTCTATGAGACTTTTTTCAGGACATAATTATATAAAATTGTGCAAATGTTTTGTTTTTCGAGAGCTTTGAACAATATCTATAGAATTACTGTCCTGAAAACAAAAATAAAATCATGAGATCACATGAAAAATTACATAAAGAACTCAATCATAATAATTTTTCTGCCATTTTTAATGAAACCAGCATATATATATATATATATATATATATATATATATATAATCATCCGCGCAGACAAATCTCTTTCGCTGTAGCACAGGTCATCAGTACGGTTAGTCATCCGATTGCTTCTAGCCAGAATTGATACCCGACCGAAATGACATCAGTCGGCGATTCTAGCTCTAAGCGAGATGCGCTCGGTAGAGGAAGGCGGACTTTAGCGTGTTATATACAATGTAAACATACGCCATTGGCTGAGAGTGTTCAAATTCATGACTGAATGAAATATCCATATATATATATATATATATATATATATGGATATTTCATACTATACATGCTATTTCATACTATACATGCTATATATATATATATAGCATGTATAACTACCACACAAGTACCACATTGGTTCTTGAAAATGCTTGCGATAAGAGGAAGTACTATATATATCTAACTTTAATCGATATTTTTAGTGGATGCCCGTATTTAAATAGGCGCTCCGTTTATTTCAAAACGGTATCTATTTCGTCCACATGCTTGTGTACTCGAGAAAACTTAATAAAAGAAATGCACTTTAAAGTGTAGCACAGTGGGTTCTAGCGGTAATAAAACAGCGCTCGATATTAAATAAAAGACCTAAAATTTGTACTACTACTAAATATATATTTGTTGCTACCGAACGTTGAGGAAAAACTTGTATATTCAATATCAGTATATATATATATATATATATATATATATATATATATATATATATATATATATATGTATGGATTCTCTACCCACGCAGGGACGCCATTTTTTAATCTGTTCCTAGATATAGACATAGGTTTTCGTTGCGTCATTGCCGACTTGCGTCTATACGCAGACACAGTTTGGCAAGGGTGCCTTCGAACGAGCAACGCTGTTTATAAATATTGATTTTCTTAAACAGATTCGTGTAGATAAGTTATGGCTTGTTTACCTGCCATTTCATAAATAAATGAAAAATAAAAAAAACAGAAATTGCTACAAACACACATAAGCACATATGCTGATATATATATATATAGAGAGAGAGAGAGACAGAGAGACAGAGATGCATTTATACTTCACAATATATATGTGTGTGTTTGTGTATGTGCATAAAAGTTGTACATATGCAAACAAGAAGATTTATATATATATATATATATATATATATGAGCATATACACATAAATATACACATATTTGATACATGTATGTGCATAAAAATCGTACATATTCAAAAATAAAGATTTCTACCGGGTGCTTTTAGCCCAGAGGTAAAATCGCCGACTGACGCCAATTCGGTCGGGTTTCAATCCTGGGTTAAAAGCAATCGGAGTCTAAACGTACTCATGAGCTGTGATACAGCGAAACAGATCTGTCTGCGGATGACTATATATATATAAATATATATATATAAACTTAATTATAAATGGAACTTTGTGTGTGTCCGTTATCTATAGACTCCGAAACAGCTGAACCGATTTTCTTCAAAATTTACACATTTGTACTATAAGCGTGTGCGAGTGTTCTTAGCTAGGTTTTGTGTCGAGGTACCTCCGATAAATATCGATAATCGAAAAAATCGGGTTATAGAAGAAGTGGTCCGATTTTAATCAAATTTGATACACTCATAGACAAAGACATAAGAAACGATATTCAGAAATTTCAAGGTTGCAGTTCTTACAATAGTGCAGAAAATCGATAATATATATATATATATATATATATATATATATATATATATATAAAAGGCAAGATGTTTGTGTTTGTGTCTGTTTATCTGCCTGTATGTCTGTATTTTTTTCAGCCCTTTTATTTTAGTTTTTGCTTCGGGTTTGACTCTAAGTAGGTATAATTGTAGTTCTTAGTCTCAGCCATGATACCATTTACTCAGAGGACTTATTTAGCCTTCAAAGTTCAGTTTACGACGAAATAAACTTAATTGATATCGATACCAGGAAATCAAAATTACAAATCATCCATTCATTTTTCTTTCAGTCTACGGTTTCGCTTTAACTGGAAACAACTATTGCTTTTTAGTTTTTCGTGCCAACGTCCAAAGAGTCTGAGCTCCAGGACCATGGATTAGTTTTCAAGCTTTCATTACGCCCGAGCGACGCCGGGCTATACTGCTAGTGTGTATATATATATATATATATATATATATATATATATATATATATATATATATATACAGAAAGATTGATATATATATAATATATATATATACATATATATATATACAAATAATGATAAAATTTGCGTACATAATTGCATTATTTCTAATTGCCAAATTTCTTACATACCTAAAAATATATGCCAAAATATATGACTGTCTGTCACCAATTTGTGTCTATTGCAATATACTTCATAGCCTGTATATTCTTCATATATAGAATGGCTGGGCATTCTCAATAGACTATACCTGTCTACCAGGGAGTCTGGCTAATCCCCATTACAGACGCTTGCTCAGGTATACCTGTAGATTATAATACAATTATGCTGATGCGAATCTTAGTTACCGTTTCTGGCGTAAACAATAGTCTGAACAATGTCAGGACATCATATCTTGTGACAAAGAGAGCCATCTACTGAATTTCACTCACAAGGCTTGGATCAACACGTAGTGTAGTTTTCAGGCACTTTCCAGAGGATCGATATCAAAATCTCACCTGACAAATTGACCATGGTGAGATTCGAACCCGGGCTTCATAGTCAGAAAGCAAATGTTCTAATCGCTCGGCCAAGCGCTCATATATATATATATATATATATATATATATATATATATATATATATATATATATATATATATATATATATATATATATATATATATATATATATATATATATATATATCCGAGTGAGTACAGAACGAGGAAAGAAAATTTTTCCCGTTCAAAACATTAATTTAAAACAGCGCTCGATATATGATGTATAGAGCTGTGAATATTTATTATAAATTATGTTTTAGAACATGTATATATTTTTTTCTATATTTGTTCTCTTCTCTACAATCATATGTCTGTTTCAATGTTGTGTTACCAACATTTCATCAGGAGGAAAGAGCAAGAGTTGGAATCATCCTCTGTTTATATTTGGTTCGTTGTTGTTGTGGGGTTGGTTGGGGTTATTGTAATGAAGGGAGTGTGTTTTTCGTTTTGACCGTTAGACTTTTGAAGAACTTGGTGTGTAAGTGCGAAATTGTTGATTAATGGCATTATCTGTTGGAATGTACATTTTTATCGGTCGGGTATATCTTTTGGTTAGAATTTCGAAGAAAGTGGTGTGTGGAGGGGTTTGATTACTTGGTCTTGATCTTCAATGTGATTACAGTTTATTTTTGTGTATGATATAATTATTCTGAAATAATATATTTAAACTTAATTTTGAATATAGGAATTTTGATTCTTTTTCGAGTTTGGGAGCCATTTGTTTCGTTTGATTTTGATTTTTCCAGTACGGAATATGTTTGTATTTAAGTAAGGTTATCGCGGTAAGTAAGGTTATTGCTGTCGACTTTAGTAATAGTTTGGGAGCCTGTTTATTTCTTTTAATTTTACGTTTTTATTTATTTAGATGTTTTTGTGGGTATTAGACTTTCCTTTAAGGATTTATTAGATCGATTTTTTCTACAGCATTTTTAATCTTTTATAATACGAATATCTAATCAAACTCCTAGTATTGATTGTAGGGTTAGGTCCCTAATGTGCTTGCAGTTTACTGTGGTTATATATATATATATATATATATATATATGTGTGTGTGTGTGTGTGTGTGTGTGTGTGTGTGTGTGTGTGTGTGTGTGTGTGCGTAAATTCAGATAAAATTTAGTGGGAAAATAGACATTTTCAACATGTCATTTTAAGACATGCATTCTCAGCCCCTTTTAAACAAGAAATGTGGAAAAATTCTAAGCTCAGAGGTTTGCTCTAGTAAGGAAGGGGTTAGAGGATTTTTTAAGCTAGCTGAATTTTAGTAGCAATTTCTACTTTGGCTGGACCCTTGAGTTAGTAGTGGTAGGTAGAGGAGGAATAACTCTTTAGCTAAATCTTTAAAAAACATTATTGTGACTAATTGGAAGAATAGGATAATTATTGCAATTTATACTTATTTCTATGACAATACGTGCTAATGATCTCTTTACGTTTATTTAGGAGTATATTCTGGTATTGAAATTTCAAAGTTTTAATTTTTTCTGTATTGGTTTTTATAGGGTTAAGCTAACGGAATTTTAGTGGTAATTTCTTCTTTGGTCGTGGGAGGTATGTGGCTTGACCATTGGGTTAGTAGTGGTAGGTAGAAGGGGAGTAACTGTTGAGCTAAATTTAAAAAAATCTTATTGTGACTAATTGGAAGAATAGGACAATTATTAAAATTTAAACTTATTTCTATGACAACACATACTAATGATCTCCCTCCGGTTATTTAGGAGTATATTCTGTTATTGAAATTTCAAAATTTTAATTTTTTCTGTTAGCTATTAGGGTCCTATCAGTTTCCATTTTATCTGTGAATTTAAGTTATTTTCTTTTAATTTCCAGTATTTTCGGGAAAGGGCTGTTTGACATCTTAAACTAGGTGAAGTAGTGCCTGTGTATATAAAGCCGTTGCTTTCAAATTCCCGCCGAAATTCCGACATAAACATTACATTTCTCTTTATTTTCCTTGGGGTAGATAGTAGCCTGATAGATTACATTTGCAAATCTATATTTACCCTCAACCGGACAGTTATCTTTAGATCTACAATTACAGGGGGTATAATCCTATTTTTTGTGTTGAATTCATTACACTTCTTCAAGATTTGGTTATCGTGGGAGCTAATAATGTTATACACTCCTGATCAAAAATTTAAGGCCACTTAAAAATCTTTAAAAAGAATTTTTTTTTTACAGATAGATTTTAAACTCCTACCACTTAAAGTTGCCAATACTACAATCTAAAAGGTTATGGAAACAAAAAGCTACATTCCAAACATTTTATTTAGAAATTTACATTTTTATAAAATGAGGCAATTTACGCATGATCAAAATTATAAAACCAGGGGTATAAATTGTTAGATCTATGGTAATTCCAATCTTTTTAGTTCAGTTAGAGATTAGCAATCACTGCGTAAAGGTGTTACCATGCCTAAAGCAAGCAAACTTACCAAAGTTGAGCGTTCTCGAATTCTAGAATTCCATAAGCAAGTTTTGTCACAGCGGGCGATCTCAGCTAAGGTAAATCGCAGTAAAACTGTGATTTGCAACTTTCTAAAGAACAGTGAGAATTATGGAAAAGCAAAATCCTCTGGTAGGCCCCAAAAAATTTCTCCTGCATTGAGTAGGAGAATAAGACGGGTTGTTATGAAAGAGGTGGGACTTTCTTCTAGTCAAATTAAGGCAGTCACAGATGTTGATTGCAGTCCCGTAACCATCAGACGACACTTAAGACAAAAAGGCATGGTAAATAAAAAGCGTAAACAAATTCCTCGGCTGCTTCCATGTCACAAGTTGGACCACCTAAAGTTTGGTCGTGAATACCAAACATGGGACGTTGAGAAGTGGAAGAATGTCCTGTTTTCTGATGAGAAAAAATTCAATCTCGATGGTCCTGATGGCTTCCAACGATATTGGTATAACAAAAACATGCCTCCTGAAATTTTCTCCGCACGTCATAGTGGTGGAGGGCCCCTAATGGTATGGGGTGCCTTTTCTTACAGAGGGACGATGGAGCTCCATGTGGTGCAGGGTTGTCCAACAGCGGCTGGTTATGTTAGCATCCTACAAAAAGCATCATTGATGATGAAGGGCCATCGTTTGTGTGTGGATGAATGGTTATTCCAACAAAATAATGCTGCAATCCACGCTGCAAGATGAACCTTGACCTTTCTACAAGAAAATGGGGTCCATCTCTTGAGACATCCTGCATACTCACCAAACTTGAACCCAATTGAAAATGTCTGAGGATGAATGACAAGAGATGTTTATCAAAATGGCAAACAATATTCAACAAAACATGAACTTCGTGAAGCCATCTTCAGAAGTTGGAGCAACATCCCCCTCACCTTAATGGAAACGCTTATTTCTAGCATGCCCAACAGAAACTTTGAAGTCATCAAAAGCAGAGGAGGTAGAACTCATTATTAAATTTGGTTGTTGAATGTTTTCATACACTTTTCATACACTTTTTGTGCAATTTCGTAGAATTTTTGTCTCCGGTCTTATAATTTTGATCATGTGTAAATCGCCTCATTTTATAAAAATGTAAATTTCTAAATAAAATGTTTGGAATATAGCAGTCCGTTTCCATAACCTTTTAGATTGTAGTATTGGTAACCTTAAGTGGGAGGAGTTTAAAATCTATCCGTAAAAAAATATTTCTTTTTAAAGATTTTTGAGTGGTCTTAAAATTTTGATCAGGAGTGTACATATTATTAGTACACGAATAACTAATCTTGATAGTTTTCCTATTGAATATTTTACTTAGGGGGTTATCTCCATGAAAATGATTACTTATTAATTTAAGAAAGATCTTACCATTGTTGATAGTCGATAGTCTATAGAACGGGGGTTGGATCATGTAATTTTCTTTTTCCTAAACAGCAATAGAGGTGGTTCCAACGAGAGAAATTCGTATAGAAGAAAAAAGTGCGGGAAGCTGTGAACGTTTGTTTTAAATTGTAGACTTATTGCTATTATTATTATTAATATTACTTGCTTTTTTTATAATAAATTAAGTGTCTATAATGGTATTTGTGTCGCTATACGTGTTTCGAGTCCAAAGTTGACTCTCTTCAGGCGAATAAACTTGTGACTTTACATATCGAGATACGTTTGTCTTTTGTGACGGCCTAAAATACCGTGTATCAATATATAGATAAGTGAGCAGGTCAGAAAGTTCATATGCGTGCTTGTTTGTTTGTTGGGTTTTTGTTTTTTCTTTTTATTTATTTATTTATTTCACACTCGCTCGTTAAATCTCTTCCGTTTTGGGAATCATTCACCTTTCGTTGGCAAGGAAAATTTTTTATACTAACTTGCGAAATTTGATCTTGTCTTTATACTTCAAAACTGTTTTCATCGGTTTTGATTCAATTCTAAGGGTAATCGAGTTCTTGTTGTTTATGGAATACTATATTTTGAAATGGTTCGCGAATATATATATATATATATATATAGCGAGTTTGAATTTATTGTCCGTGTGTGTCTTAGGTTTTTCATGTTTTTTTTTTTGTTGTTTTTTTTTTATGGAATGCTTGTATTTTTTATAAATATTTCTTCCGGCATCATGAGTGTGTCATAATCTGCATTTTTGTAGATAGGCGTTACTCTGGATTTACTTTCACTGTATTCGTGTAAGTGTTGAGAAACGTACAATTTCTTGTTTTTGATTAGTTTAATGCTACTTCTGTGCAAGGCTACTCTTTTATTCTTTTTTATTCCTTGTGTTTCCCCCACGTATATTTTTGCGCATTCATCGGATTTTAGAGCGTAAATTATGTTTGGTGAGAAACGGATAAAAATTGTGGATTTGTATAAAGGACATACAGACAGATAAACAGACACACGCACAAACACCTTGCCTTATATATATATATATATATATATATATATATATATATATATTATCGATTTCCTGCACTATTGTAACAACTGCAACCTTGAAACTTCTGAATATCGTTTCTTATGTATTTGTCTATGAGTGTATCAAATTTGATTAAAATCGGACCACTCCTTCTACAAGCCTATTTTTTTCGATTATCGATTTTTGATATTTATCGGGGTACCTTGATACAAACCTAGCTAAGAACACCCGCAGACGCTTATAGTACAACTGTGTAAATTTTCAAGAAAATCGGTTCAGCTATTTCGGAGTCTATAGGTAACGGAAACACACAGACACAGACACATTAGTTTAGATTGGATACCCAACATCTGTTTTGTTGCATTTTGCGATCTCCTGTGTTGTGTGTTGCTCGAATTTTGATGAGGTTAGTATGTTTATTAAATTTTGGGATCGGCGTTTGCTTATAATTAATTCGGTTGTCTTTAAGATTTCTTTTATTTTATCATTTTTGTTGAGTAATTCTGTGTATATGTGCGTTGTGGTGCATTGGATATCGGCTCGGAACGAGAAATCAGGGAGCCGAGTTCGAAATCCAGCTGAATTCATTGCATTCACTTACGCGCAAATACCCTTGGGAAAGGTATTAATCCGTCTCTTCCTTCCAGTTATGGGTTAAATAACAGGATAGATTGGGTTCTATAGCCTTGGTCGGGAACCAGTCTACCGCAGAAAGCAATGGCAACCTACTGCGGGATAATCTTTTGCCTAGTCAGTCATGTCTCTTTCGAGACATGATCGCCCAAGCGTGTATCACGTATGGCACTTAACTGAATTCTATGTGCTTTTTTATCTTTGTAAATAATTCTGTGTTGCTTTTGTTGTGTGTGAAGACGTATGCGAGAATGTTTTTTTCTTTTTCATGATATATTTTTTTATTCTGGAAAGATTGTAATGGTATTTCTTCTGCCAGATGGAAACCCTTGTTTTTAGTAGAGTGGAGTATCCTCTTATTTGTAGTGTTTTTCGTAGTTCCTCTGTGCATATTTTACAAAAGGTTTCGTCATTTACCATTGTGCAAATTCTACTCGGAATTAGGGGATGGATTTCATACAACCTTTAGGGTGGCGACTCTTGAAATGGAGGTATTGTTGGGTGTCTGCCGGCTTATGATACATGTTTGTGATGATGTTATTGTTTTTGATTTTATGAATATATCTAGGAATGACAATTCATTACAGCTATATTCTACTGTGAACTTAATTTTGGGGTGCAAGTTTTGGAGTAGATTGTGTAGTTTATTTATGTCTCCCCATGTTGATCTCAAAAAGACAAAACAATCATTTAAATATATTTCCCATGATTTAGTGAGTTATGTTTTTATGTCTTCCCCATATTAGATATGCTAGTGTGAGTGTTGCTAGAGTTTTTCAAAGAATATTTTTAGAACATCCGCTCCGAAGGAAAAGACCAATTTAAAAAAATACAAAACTTATTATAATTAATCATTTCTCATATTCTTTGACAGAAGAGAAAATAAACCTTCTAAAGTTAGGTCTAAAATTCTGTCCCACCCAAAAAAGTAACATTACAGACTGAAAAAAATGTCTTAGAGAATTCGAACGGAAATTTAAACTTATAGAAACATTACACAACAACAACAATAGGTCAATAGTAAAAAATAAATCTAATATAAAAGAGTAACCCTGCACAGAAGTAACATTAAACTAGCCAATAACAGGAAATTGTACGTTTCCCAACACTTACACGAATATAGTAGAGGTAAATTCAGAGTAATTCCTAGCTACCAAAATGCATATTATGATACACTCATGACGCAGGAAGAAATATTTTTAAAAATACATGCCTTCGCTCAGCAAGGCAACATGAAAAATCTAAAACATACACAGACACATTAAATTCAAAAGAGCTAAAAAAAAAATTAAAAAATTCGTGAACCGTCGCAAAAAATCGTATTCCAAAAACAACAAAAAGAACTAAATGACCCGCAGAATTTAATCAAAATTACTGTAAACAATTTTGGAGTATAAAAACGAAATCAACTTTCTCAAGTCACTGTAAAAAATCTTTTGGCCAACGAAAGTGAATGATTTCCAAAACGGAAGAGATTTAACGAGCTAGTGTGGAAAAAAAAAACACACACACACACACGCATATAAATTTCTGGCTGACTCGCCGGCCACATATCTCTATATATACACGGTATTTTAAGCCATGAGAAAGATAAACGGATCTTGATATGTAAAGTCACAAGTTTATTTGCCTGAAGAGAGTCAACTTTGGACTAGAAACCCACGCCATATTCATGATTATGATGCTCTCCGAAAGGGCAATACAAACCCATTTGTACCTATGTTTCATTGACTATGCGAAGGCATTCGACAAGATACGACACAAAGAACTGATGGAGATGCTCGACAGCCTCGATATTTTCGGCAAAGACATAAGAGTAATCAAGAATCTCTACTGGCAGCAAACGGCCTGCATACGGACAGGTAACGATCTCAGTAGATTTACAAAGATAGAAAGAGGCGTAAGACAAGGATGTGTCTTTTCACCGGATCTCTTCAACCTGTACAGCGAGAATATTTTGAGGACCCTAGATGACACGCCAGGATTTGTTGTTGGAGGACACAACTTGAACAACATAAGATACGCAGACGACCCAGTGCTGATTGCGGACACGGAAAGTAAACTACAAGACCTCATACAGAAGGTAGCGGTGGAGAGTGACAAAAAAGGACTACAAATAAACCTTAAGAAAACTGAGTGCATGGTCATCAGCAAAAGGTACAAGCCAAAATGCCAAATAAATGTGGGAGATACCAGAATCAAGCAAGTACAAAAATTTAAATACCTAGGAAGTGTCCTAACTGAAGATGGAAAGTGCGACACGGAGATCCGAAGGCGAATTGGCATGGCAAAGGATGCGTTCCAGAAGCTGAGCAAAATACTAACACACAGGAAAATCTCACAGGAAACAAAGAAAAGAGTGCTGGACTGCTACGTGATGTTAGTTCTTCAATACGGCAGCGAATGCTGGACAATATCATCGAAAATGAGGAAAAAACTGGAAGCAGCGGAAATGTGGTTCTACAGAAGGATGCTGAGGATATCGTGGACTGGGCATGCAAGCAACGATGAGGTGTTGGAAAGAATGGCAACAAAGAGGAAATTGATACTGAGCATCAGGAAGAGACAACTGAAGTTCCTGGGACACGCAATGAGGAAGGATAGCCTGGAGAACCTGATACTGACTGGCCAGATAGAAGGAAAGAGAGACAGAGGAAGGCAGCGGATAACATATCTGTAGGGCCTGATCAGGTGGTTGACGGAACGGGGGTTGACAGGAGTAAAGGGAGCAAACATACTAGGAGCCACAAGGGATAGGGAGACGTGGAGAACCATGATCGCCTACGTCCTGAAAGGACAGGGCACATAGAAGAAGAAGAATATATAATACAAAAGCAAGTAATATTAATAATATTAATAACAATAAATCTACACTTTAAACAAAACGGCCACAGCTCCTCGCACTTTATATATATATATATATATATATATATATATATTATTGTATCGAGGCACTAGATAATTTTCTAAACATATACTGTTAATATACTGCCAATGAATGTCTATTATGTTTAATTATGAGCCGTTCTAAACATCGTATTTTGGTTTTAATTTCAGGTGAAAATAAAGACAAAAATTGTGCAACATTTGGATATTTTTTTATTATGCTGGTTCTAAGCTTTCGGTTCACATAAGATGTACGAAATGCTAGGGCCAGTTGACGTGTGCTGACACCTGAATCGTCCCCGACAGCTTGTAGAATTTGCCCAGCGTAGTCAGGCGTAAGAGCGCTTCTCAGTCTTCCTCGATCGATAGTTTGTGGTGCTACGGATCCTGTCTCGGCAACGCGACGATGAACAGCAGCACAGGGTGAAAGACTCGGCGGCCTTCTCTCTGGAAACGCAATCTGATACAGCCATTCCCTGTCACACCCATTCGTGCGGCAGTTTGTAAAAATCATATCTGCCTGCTCACAATATGAACGTCTTACCATTGTTAAATGGGACACTTCACAGCTAACTCACTACTCAGTCAGTTAAGTGCCGTACGTGATGCACGCTTTGGGAGAACATGTCTCAAAAGAGACATGACTAATTAGGCGGAAGATTATCCCGCAGTAGGTTACCATTACTTTCTGCGGAAGGTTGGTTGCCAGCCAAGGCTATAGAACCCAATCTGTCCTATTATTTAACCTATAACTGGAGGGAAGATTTGGGTTAATACCTTTCCCAAGGGTATTTGTGCGTAAGTGAATGCAACGAATTCAAATGGAATTTGAACTCGGGTCCTCGATTTGTCGTTCCGAGCCGATATCCACTGCACGACAACGCACATCCTCACACGTTGAAGAGGGACTAGCCACAAATGTACACGAATGACAAATGTAACCTAGTCTACATGGGAACACAGCGCCATCTTCTGTAAACTTTATTTGAACTTAGTAATTCAAAGACGAAAGATTCGCAGACATGTGTTTTATGTCCTTGTTAGTTTTTGTGAGGAATCTGCCCTAAGGTTTGTGAAAGTATTTTTGATAATCCCTATATATATATATATATATATATATATATATATATATATATATATATATACTCATACACAGACAGATCTATTTCCCTGTATCATAGCTCATCGGTACGGTTAGACATCCGATTGCTTTTAACCAGGATTGAAACCCGACCGATTCTACTTCTGAGCTATGGGCGCTCGGTAGAAAATGCAGACTTTTAACGAGTTATTTACAATGTACACACGCCAATAGCTGAGAGTGTTCTAATTCATAAGTGAATTCTCTTCCAAACGATTGCTTCTCCGACGGCTACAATCTCCAGGAGTTTAAATGTAAGGTCAATAGACACCTCCTAACACACTAACCTGTTCCCATTCTATCAAACACTCTTCCCATCTGCCCAACCCTCATCCTCGGTATCCTTACTCATCTGTCACCTTCCTCCTGACATTCCCTATGTCTAACCACTCCTTCTGTTTATCTTCCCCTATGTAGCCCCATGCGCAATAGTAGCAGTGGAATGCCTTGCTCGGGGTGAGATGATTAAAAAAAAAAAACGATGCGTAGATGCTAGAGTAGCTACTGTTTTTTCAAATCCTCTAGATATATATATATATATAATGTGAGTAAGAATGTGTCACTTAGCTGATTGATGCTACTTTAACCATCTGGACCAGAGTTTCATAGACGGACATGGACGCCCACATTTCTGAGGTTATCAGCAATTTACTGTTTGTATATTTCGATTTTGTTTTCTTATATAAGGCAAACGTCATTAAAGAAAACAGATATTTTGTGTGGATTAATTTTATTGATCGACTTTACCAAATTAAGAATAATCCGTCTCAGATATGAAGGAAATTTCGTCAGAAATTGTCCAAAGTTCCTTTCTGAAGAAATATGGTCCAAGCTCTCGACCTCGACATTTGCTAAGTCATTATCAGAGTCAGTCAGTTAAGTGCCATACGTGATACACGCTTGGGCGATCATGTCTCGAAAGAGACATGACTGACTGGGCAGAAGATTATCCCGCAGTAGGTTGCCATTGCTTTCTGTGGTAGACTGGTTACCGACCAAAACTATAGAACCCAATCTGTCCTGTTATTTAACCCATAACTGGAAGGAAGAGACGGATTAATACCTTTCCCAAGGGTATTTGCGCGTAAATGAATGCAATGAATTCGGCAGGAATTCGAACTCGGCTGCCCGATTTCTCGTTCCGAGCCGATATCCAATGCACCACAACACGCATTCTGTCTACCAGTTTTTATTCTATAAATTTTATACATTACCATTATCAGAGTAGGTGATGTATAAAATTTATAGAATAAAAACTGGTAGACAGAATATGTCGATATTCTTTAACCAAACATGTCTGAATTGTTGTTGCTGAAATACACCTTATTTATATCACGGTCATATCACGTTGATTACATCGGTTCTCATCCGATCACTGAAGTTAAGCAACATTGAGCCTGGTCAGTACTTAGATGGGTGACCGTTTAGAAATAACAGGTGTTGTAGGCGTTTCTTGGTGGATGTGCGTTTCTTGGTGGATGTGCGTTGCGGTGCAGTGGTTATTGGCTCGGAACGAGAAATCGGGAGAGCCGAGTTCGAATTCCAGTAGAATGCTCTGCATGTTAATAACAGGACAGATTGGTCTCTATACCCTTGGCTGGCAACTAGTCTATCGCAGCAGAAAGTGGCAACCTGTTCTAGGATAATGGAAAGCCTGAAGTCTATCGTCTGCTTTATCTGTGGCATTATATGCAACCGACTGAGTGGATCAATAGTTCTGAAAAGTGTGGTTGGTTCTGCACAAACCTTCACCACTTTAATCAAATCATTTGTGTGGGTCTTCTGGCGGTTTACCTTGGTTTCATAACTGAAGCAATTGGGCTGTCATATCCTCATAGGTCAAATCCAACTTTGCAAAATTTTACAAGGCAGCCAGGAAGCCTTTGTTTCTGCCAGCCAATTAGAAGAGACTAGCATAGGGAAGATATATATATATATGCTAGCAGC
Source organism: Ascarosepion bandense (assembly GCA_037127315.1). Lineage (NCBI taxonomy): Eukaryota > Metazoa > Mollusca > Cephalopoda > Sepiida > Sepiidae > Ascarosepion > Ascarosepion bandense. The sequence continues at coordinate 62,941 of JBBBDQ010029853.1, forward strand.
ATAGCCCGGGGTTGCTCGGGTGTAATGAAAGCTTTAAAATTAATCCATGGTCCTGGAGCTCAGACTCTTTTGACGTTAGCATGAAAGACTGAAAAGCAATAATTGTTTCCATTTAAAGCGAGACTGTAGACTGAAAAAAATGAATGGATGCAAGTCAAATTTTGATTTCCTGATATCGATATCAAATATAAATCAGTCCCTTTCCTCTAGTGATTGGTTGACTAACTAGACAGTTTGGGTTCTATAGCTTTGCCTGGCAACCAATCTACCGCAGCAACCTGTGGCAACCTGTTGTGTTATAATGGAAAGCCTGAAGTCTATTGTCTGCTTTATCTGTGGCATTTATATGCAACCGATTGAGTGTATCAATAGTTCTGAAAAGTGTGGATGGTTCTGCACAAGCCTTGACCACTTTAATCAAATCATTTCTGTGGGTCTTCTGGCGGTTTACCTTGGTTTCATAACTGAAGTAATTGGGCTTTCCGATCCTCACACGTCGAATCCGACGGAGATAGTTCATTATAAGCAATCGGAGTCTAACCGTACTGATGAGCTGTGATAAAGCGAAACAGATCTGTCTGCGGATGACTATATATAGTGTATTGAGGCATCAGGTAATTTTTTAAACATATTTTTAAGTATAACAGACAATGAATGTCTATTATATTCATCATGAGTAGTTCTCATGTGAGCCAAAAGTTTAGGACCAGCGTGATAAAAAAAATATCCAAATGTAGGACAATTTTTGTCTTTATTTTCACCAGAAATTAAATCTAAAATACCATTTATACCTTATGTTGTAATGTAACTTACAGATTAAAAATCATTTTACTAAAATAAATTACCCACACGGTACTCGTTTGGTTTTCTTAACTACAATATACCTTAATATACCATAATTATTTAATTCTAATTCTAACCTAAATATTTCAAATCTTTACTCACGAAATAGTACAAAATGAATTTTTTTAAAAAAATCAACCTTCTGTTAAATAGTTGTCTACTAATTTAAATAATGTAGAGTCTCACTAAGTATATCATTCAGACAAAATTTAAAAGTGACATGCGTTGACACCAGACAATTCTGCTTCCTTTCGCGACCCAAATCTTCAACTCCATAGTTACCTAATTCTCACTTTTGATTGAACAATATTGACACACCTACAAACATATCCTCCGCCTTCCCTTTCTACTACTAACTCTTCAGTTTCTAAATAGCCATGAATTCATCATATATTTTTTAAATAAATCATTTTGACTATTTATTTTTTAACACCTGAGGAAGAACAGTATTGTTCTGAAACATGAACATTTTTGTGTAGAGATATAATGCTTTTATAAACCATCGTAATAACAAAATTACAATATTAAGGTCTACTTTGTATCGAGTTCTCTTTTTTAAGTAAATGCTTGAACAGCAGGTTTTAATCTACCTGTTCTTTCACTTTCTTATAATATATATATATATATATATATATGTTACGGAAATTAACGAAATTTAACGAAACTTGGTTATAAGCAACCGACAATTTGTAATGAATTATTTGGACATTATTTTTACCGATACTCGTATTTAAGTAGATATTCTGTTTTTAATTAAACAGTATTTATATATATATCTACCGGCCTGATTATTTCACGATAAATTTTCATTGCGAAAATGTGTGCTATCAGGCCGGTAGATATATATATATAAATACTGTTTAATTAAAAACAGAATATCTACTTAAATACGAGTATCGGTAAAAATAATGTCCAAATAATTCATTATATATATATATATATATTGAAACTAATGTTGATTTCACGTGTTCCATTTGTCAGATTTCTTCAAAACTTTCTCGAGATTCTAAACTGCGACCAGAGATTATATGCAAAAGAGGTTTTGTGAAATATTTAATGTAAAATTCATAGATATGTGTTATCAAAATTGTCCAAAGCTTTTGTAATCTTGAGTGCTTTCGGCTATACATTTATCCGTTATCAAGAGTTTTTTTTACTTATATCATAAAATTTTATATAATTTATACACATATAAATTATATATATATATATATATATATATATATATATATATATCATTTCCTGTCTGCCACCGATCGATATATATATATATATATATATATATATATATATATATATATATGTATATATATATATATATATATATATAAATCGATCGGTGGCAGGCAGGAAATTATTCTTTCTATGGTGAACTGCTTCTTTTCATATAGGGATTTTTTGATGTAGATAAAATATTCTGGCTATAAAATGATAGGAAGCTCGTCTGAAAGAAACATAAAAGTAAAATTGTAGGTCCTCTCAACAACAGGTCTGATAAAAACAACAACGATGAAGATACTTGACTGAAAGAAACATAAAAGTGAAATATGTCCTCTCAAAAAGAAGTACGATAAAAACAACAATGACGAGGATACTCAGCTGTAATAAGTATAAAACAAAATTGTAGGCCCTCTCAACAAGAGGTATGATAAAATATAACAATGATGAGGATTCTCGTCTGAAAGAAGCATAAAAATGAAATTGTAAGCCCTCTCAACAAGAGGTGCGAGAAAAACAACAATGATAAGGATGCTCGTTTGAAAGAAGCATAAACATGAAATTTTCGATCCTCTCAACAAGAGATATGATAAAAGCAACAATGATGAGAACACAAGCTTAAAAGAAAAAAAAGATAATTTCAATAAAATCGATAACTTTACATCTGTCCCCGGACATAAAGGCGATGAAATTTTCGATATTTTGAATCACCTTCTAGCCAAAACGAATCAATAAAATTGAAAAAAAACCGAGGTCTTTCAATGAAAGTTTTAAAATTTTCATTGGTTAACTTTTGTTCTGTAACATCTGAAATAAACCAATCAAATTGCTGTTTGAATGCTCAAATGATTTCAATATTTCTTTTCTATATTTGTCGATTAATCCGAGGTGAAGAGTTAAATCGAGCACATGCTTCTTTTACCCGGATGTAATACTCTCTGTCAGGGGGGAAATTTTATCGGGTCGATCATTTAACTTGTTTGATCGATTGATTTTCTCACTGGTTGCAATTGATCTCTTTTTCTTTAATATATTCCTTCTTTGATTGCCGCAACAGAAAAAAAAACTGATAAGATTTTTTGCTGAAATGACGCTCCTGCTATATTCTTGACAAAATACAAAGATTCTTTAATATTATCGGTCCTTACCTGGCATCTCGGTTTAAGTTATTTTCACCCCGACGTAAAAATCGATTCCATAAGACTTTCACTATAAATATGTCCATGGCAGTTGTTCTAATGGGCTTTCCTATTGGTTCATCAGCCACATGAATTCAATCACACTGCTTGATGCATACGAGAATATATCTCAAGATTCGCGACAAAATCCAGATTCTGTAATATTAGTTAGAGTCTTTAATAGAAAAAGCACAGGGTAGCTACATCACGGCGGTGGGAAAGTGACTGAAGCCGAGACGCTAATAATATTGCTGACTAGCAGTATAGCCCGACGTTGATCGGGTGTAATGAAAGCTTTAAAACTAACCCATGGTCCTGGAGCTCAAACTCTTTGGACGTTGACACGAAAGACTAAAAAGCAATAGTTGTTTCCAGTTAAAGCGAAACCGTAAACTGAAAGAAAAATGAATGGATGTAAGTCAAATTTTGATTTCCTGGTATCGATATCAAATAAGTTTTTTCGTTGTAAACAGAATTTTGAAGGCTAAATAAGTCCTCCGAGTAAATGGTATCATGGCTGAGACTAAGAACTACAATTATACCTACTTAGAGCCAAACCCGAAGCAAAAACTAAAATAAAAGGGCTGAAAAAATACAGACATACAGGCAGATAAACAGACACACACACAAACATCTTGCCATTTATATATATATATATATATATATATATATATATATATATATTATCGATTTCCTGCACTATTGTAAGAACTACAACCTTGAAATTTCTGAATATCGTTTCTTATGTCTTTGTCTATGAGTGTAACAAATTTGATTAAAATCGGACCACTCTTCTATAACCCTAATTTTTCGATTATCGATTTTCGATATTTATCGAGGGTACCTCGACACAAAACCTAGCTAAAAACATTCGCAGACGCTTATAGTACAACTGTGTAAATTTTCAAGAAAATCTGTTCAGCCGTTTCGGAGTCTATAGGTAACGGACACACACACACAGAGACAAAGTTCCATTTATAAATAAGTTTAGATTCTTCTTTGGATTTTTCAAGAATCTCTAAATATATATCAAGACCAGACGTGGCAGCAATATTCAAAGCATGGATGAGTAGTACACTTATAGATAAGCAAGATAGATTCAAGAAAGAAAAATTGTCTAGAACGAAACATGAAACAATTTTCATGACAGTTGACTTAACAATGGATTCAATATAATCTTTACACTTCATGTCAGCCGATAATGTTAGCAACAAATCACACTCCTTCATGTAAGCCGATAATGTTAGCAACGCTCACACTCCTTCATGTAAGCCGATAATGTTAGCAACGCGTCACACTCCTTCATGTCAGCCGATAATGTTAGCAACGAGTCACACTCCTTCATGTCAGCCGATAATGTTAGCAACGAGTCACACTCCTTCATGTCAGCCGATAATGTTAGCAACGCGTCACACTCCTTCATGTAAGCCGATAATGTTAGCAACGCGTCACACTCCTTCATGTAAGCCGATAATGTTAGCAACGAGTCACACTCCTTCATGTCAGCCGATAATGTCAGCAACGCGTCACACTTCTTCATGTCAGCCGATAATGTTAGCAACGCGTCACACTCCTTCATGTAAGCCGATAATGTTAGCAACTAGTCACACTCCTTCATGTCAGCCGATAATGTTAGCAACGAGTCACACTCCTTCATGTAAGCCGATAATGTTAGCAACGAGTCACTCTCCTTCATGTCAGCCGATAATGTTAGCAACGAGTCACACTCCTTCATGTCAGCCGATAATGTTAGCAACGAGTCACACTCCTTCATGTCAGCCGATAATGTTAGCAACGAGTCACTCTCCTTCATGTCAGCCGATAATGTTAGCAACGAGTCACTCTCCTTCATGTCAGCCGATAATGTTAGCAACGAGTCACTCTCCTTCATGTCAGCCGATAATGTTAGCAACGAGTCACACATTGTCAACTAGATCTATTTGATTTATTGTTGAAACAGTTAGATGCATCCGTAAATTCTATTCTAATAGTTTCTTTTCTTGCACAAATAGTTTTTTTTTTATTTTTTATTTTTTATTTTTTAATCATATCATCCCAAGCAAGGCGATAACGCAACATGCGCAGGGGGCTACGTAAGGGTAAAAAGAATGGAAAAGAAAAAGCCGGAAACCACATCATAAACAGGGAACATGGGATGCGCCTCTTCACCTGTTCAGTAGTTGCAAGAAGATTTTGAACATGTAATGGACGGATTGTGGTACAGTGGATATCGCCTCGGAACGAGAAGCCGAGGAGCCAAGTTCGAATTCCAGTTGAATCCATTGTATTCACTTACGCGCAAATATCCTTGGGAAAGGTATTAATCCGTCTCTTCCTTCCGGTTATGGGTTAAATAGCAGGACAGATTGGGTTCTATAGCCTTGGTCGGCAACCGGTCTACCGCAGAAAGCAATGGCAACCTATTGCGGGATAATCTTTTGCCCAGTCAGTCATGTCTGTTTCGTGACATGATCGCCCAAGCGTGTATCATGTATGGCACTTAACTGACTGAATGGACGGATATAAGGAAATAGAAAATAGTTTAAACAAGTCAGTATTTAATTTTTTGTTTTTAAATAACTGAGTAAAAAAGTAGAGAGAAAATGCACAAATATGCATTTAAAAAAAGAATAAATTATAAGTTAGGAATTGTGTGTGTGTGTGTGTGTGTGTGTGTGTGTGTGTGTATGTGTGTGTGTGTGGGTGTGTGTGTGCACGCGCGCACGCGCGCTAGGGAAAAAGTTCAGTTACTAAGTGGGAAAATATCCCAATGCTTGGGAACGATCCCGGTCGGCGTTGTCACTTTTGCGAGAAGAGAGAGAGAGAGAGAAAGACATGAATTGTCCAGTTTTTATTTTTATTTTTATTTTTTTTGTTTGTTTTGTTTTTACTTTTTTAATGGCTGCTTGACAACACCTTTCACGATTTCTTGATAAAAATGGTGAAGCTATATGGCCGGTAACCAATGGTTGCTTTTCTCACATTTCACGCTTGCGGACATCTGTTCCGGTTTTTTACTTCCATGACTCCTACGATCTTCAAAATTCAGTCAGTCAATCAAGTGCCATGCGTGATACACGCTTTGGGCGATCATGTCTCAAACGAGACATGACTGACGTGGCAGAAGATTATCCCGCAGTAGGATGCCATTGCTTTATGCGGTAGACTTGTTGCCAGCCAAGGCTATAGAACCCAATCTGTCCTGTTTTATAAATCATAGCTGTAAGGAGAAAAGATGTATTATATTTTTACGTAGCAATTAATGGGGGATCAGTTTATTACTTCATAACAATATAAAACCGATCCCCCACTTTATGACCAGTAGAAGCCTTAATCATGATTCCAACTATTCAGTCAGTCAATTAAGTGCCATACGTGATACACGCTTTAGGCGATCATGTCTCAAAAGAGACATGACTGACGTGGCAGAAGATTATCCCGCAAACTGGTTGCCAGCCAAGGCTATAGAACCCAGTCTATCCTATTATTTAACCTATAACTGGAGGAAAGAGACGGATTAATACCTTTTCCAAGGGTATTTGTGCGCGAATGAGTGCAAGGAATTCAACTGGAATTTGAACTCGGCTCCCCGATTTGTCGTTCCGAGTCGATATCCACTGCACCACAACGCACATGCGATAATCTTCAAAACGACGGCCTTTAAAATGCAGCAATAACCCCCATCTTCTGTCTTCCTGAATCCTCTTCTTTTATGATACTTTTCCCTCATTAACGCCTTCTCATTCTCGTTCTCTTTCAGTCTCAGTAATCCATTTTTTGTCTTAGTAGCATTATCGCCTTTCTTTGGGTGATTTGATTTTTAAAAAAGCAATACCGGCAAAAAAAAAAAAATCGGAGGACCTGAAGCAGACTACCACCCCGTTTAATTTCGTTGTTTTTCTTTTTTACTTTTTTTCACAGGAGTCCTCTCGATTACCCCCTTAGCTTTACGATTAACCTAATATATATAGTTATCCTCACTCAGACAGATCTGTTCCGCTGTATCACAGCTCATCGGTTAGACATCCGACTGCTTTTACCCAGGAATGAAACCCGGCCGAACTGGAGTCAGTCGGTGATTTTACCTCTGACCTATGGGTGCTCGGTGGAAAGAGGCAGACTTTTAGCGTGTGATATACGCCAGTGTTCTTATTCATTACTGAATGAACAATGCGTCGATGCTAGAGTAGCTACTGTTTTTTTACAAAGTCTACCATTCTTCCAGAGTGCTCAATCAGAGTGTGAAACCGTAAATAGTTATATATATATATATATATATATATATATATATATATATATATATATAAAGTGTACATGTTCTAAACTATAATTTATAATAAATATTCACAGCTCTATATTATATATCGAGTACTGTTTTAAATTAATGTTTTGGACTTTGTAAATTTTTCTTTGTTCCTTATTCACTCGTATATATATATATATATATAAATAACGTGTATATATATATATATATATATATATATATATATATATATATATATATATATATATATACACGTTATTTTTTTAAAGAAAATTTATGAAAATTCACTTGGTAATAAAAGTTTTTTTTTTTAATTTATGAAAATTCACTTCCTTTTATTATTGTAAAACTTTTTATACGAGGTAAAGAGGATAGGAAAGATGAGAAATGAAAAAGAGAAATCAAAAAAGGTGGGAAAGAAAGTGAAAAGAGAATGACACAGAGGAAACGAAAAACAAAGAGAAAAACAAGAAAGAAAGAAAGAAAGAAACGAGAAGAAAGAGCCAATGAAAATGTTAAACCCAGATGTCGCGTGACTGATATCTGTATATGCCTATATTTTACTTCCTACCTAAATTTTGGGTCTATTTCTCTCTGAGTCGTTTTCATTGGCTCTTTCCTCTCGTTTCTTTCTTTACTACCATCATTATTAACTACCTGATGAGGCATTGTTCTTTCAATGTCGAAACAAAATGTACAATTTTTTAGTAGATTGTAGTTTGTATCTGTTAAAGTACAATTCAATATATATATATATATATATATATATATATATATATATATATATATATATATAACTATTATACTGTTAAAGTATAATTCATGATATATATATATATATATATATATATAAATTATATTTTAGAACATGTACATAATTTTTTAAATATATATATCCACTACAAATGGTACATTTGTTTCGACATTGAAACTTCAATGTCTCATCAGGCGGTATGTATAGGAATGGAAAGCCTCTTTTCTTATATTTGGTCAGTTGTGTTTGGGATGTTGGTGGGGTTTAGTGATAGGGGAACAAGTCACATGTATTGACCGTTGGAATATTGAAGAAAGTGGTGTGGGTAGTTAAAATGGTTGATTAATGAGAGTCTTTCATTTCTAGACAGATTTAACATTAGCAGTTAGAATGTAAGTTTTTATTATCTTGCGACTAAATTATATCCTTTGAATTTCTTCGAGGAGCAAGTAAAAGGGGGGGGATGTTTATTTTGTACAGAATATTTTTGTATTTAAGCAGTCTTTATAATTAATGTAAATTTGTATATTAAATCTTAATTTTGGATTCAGGAAATAGATTTTTATTAAATGTTTAATTTTTAATTAGATCATTGTATTCACTTGGATATATATATATATATATTCTGTCACGCTCATGGAGAGAGAAACAATAGTAAGGAATCGTCGGCTCGGTTAATTACAGATAATTGCGAGGCAGCGTCGACTCATTTCATTCTCTTTACTACTTTAAAACCACATATGGAAGATTTCTCTTTTTTCACAGCTCCTTATTGTTTTATTATTTTGCAATAATTATGTCATTGAGTAGTAAAGGATATATATATATATATATATATATATAGTATATCGAGGCAGCAAGTAAGTCATTTCTCTTTCGAGACATGATCGCCCAAAGCGTGTATCACGTATGGCACTTAATTGACTGACTGAATAGTTGGAATCACGATTAAGGCTACTGTTTTACTACAACCACGCTCTCCCGTAGACTTACATGTCATTTTTCTGATCAGAGTACTAATTAAGCAACATTTCTCTGAAAAACATAAACATGTAGGTAATATCAGACAGATTTTGGTCAACAATACGGTGATCCTTACTCATACACACAGTAAGAGGAACCTGCAGATATTGGAGGCCATGTACATCAAATCAAAACAACCAACACTCAATAAAATAAACTTTAAAACAAGAAATAACATATTACATTGCATTTGATTACATGGTTTTGTTGTCATTTCGCGCTATCCCGCGGTGTGACGTCATAAAACCGCATCGCATCTGCGTTTATTATTTTTGGTAACTATTGCCGTTGCCAAGCGGAGTTTTATGTCAACACAAAATAAAATCGTCGGTGATGGTGGATTTTATAATATTTCAGTCTAAACAACATCTCTGAAGATGGCTCATGTGAGCTGAAAGCTTAGAAGAAAAGCGTGGTTGTAGTAAAACCGTAGACTTACATGTCATCTTTCTTGATGACAAGCTACATTCCTTAATTCCGCCAGTTGAGATCCACCATGCTATGCGCATCGTTGCAAACCATCTTAATTCTCTTCCTTGCAGGTTTCACAAGCCTTTCTCGTTGCTCTATCACTATTTCCAAGTAGATTGTTAAGAAGAACTACATTCTTTAGTTCTTATAGTTACAACCTTCACGGCTTATAATTTTTTTACGTGAAATTTGAGCATCTTTTTGTGGCGAAAAACCTATTAATTTTCAAATGCTTGCATGAAAATAAAAGATTTTTTTTTCTATTCTACAAAAAATGAAAAGAAAGCTCAAGAAAAATATATCGCAAGAAAAATGTTTTCTTTCTATGCCTGTCATCAACACCGGGTAATCTGCGGAATCGAGTGGGTCAAAATGTCAACCACAAAATCCGATTAATTGAATGTAGACAATTTCATTTGCGGTAACGATGCAAAACAAGGATTTTTTTTTTCTTGAAATTGTACGCCCCTGCTGTTTTCCACTCTAGCAAAAATAAAGATCAGGTTTGATGAGGACGACGTCGCTTTTGATCGCTGGATTGTAGTGAGGGTGCTACTTTGTAGTGAGGGTGCTACTTTGTCACAGATGCAGTTGTTTAAGAATTGTGGAAAAGAGTTGAGTTTGAAAACCTTTTCGATTGATTGATAGATTCAATTAAAAGAGATTTCGTTTTGGAAGCTTTAGAATTAACATGCCATTTCTTGCCCCAGTTAACAACAGACCGTATGTCATTTTTAGAACATCTTGCCCCAGTTAACAACAGACCGTATGTCATTTTTAGAACAACGACAAATCTGACCTTATCAAATGCCATTCATCATCATCATTTGTCCATCATACCCAGATGGTGCATAGGGCAGCAACTTTTTGTTGCTGTAACAAACCGTTTTTTTACGGAGCAGGGTTGTTAGCCCAGCACCCAACCTCCAAACCCCAAACCCCAAACCCCAAACCTGGAGGATCGGTGGACTATTCTTGGTCCTTACGTTTACAGCACCTGGTATTCCCAAATGGTCATCCAGTTAAGTACTGATCAGACTCGGTGTTGCTTAACTTCGGTGATCGGACGGGAACCAGTGTATTTAACACGATATAGCCGTAGACATCAAAAGCCATTACTTACTTATAACTTACCATTAAGACGAGAGTAAATAGTTGTGTCGTCAAGATAGATACCGATTGTTTTTTATAATCATTTCACTCCAAGCAAGGTATGACTGTCACTGCTGCGCAAGGTGTTGCAGTGAAAACAAAAAAAAAAAGAAAACATGGTACAGGGGATGTCGAAGAAGAATAAGAAATGGATGGCATTCGAGTAGATAGAAGATGGTAATTAAAGTTGCATTTAAACTTTTGAAAACTAAACTCCACCGAACAATCAGTTTAATGAGTCACATAATAAAATTCATCATCCGAATCCTGATGAATTTTTTATGTGACTCATTAAACTGATTGTTTGGTGGCGTTCACATTCGTTTACAATCTCCAAAACTTTAAATGCAATTTTAAATGCAGCAGAATCAGACCAGAGATAGGACAAGAACTGTGCGGTTTCGTCAATGACACTGGAACAAGGAACGCAATATTTATGCTTAGAATGCTATTAGAAAAAGCAATACAAATGAAGAGCGCATACCTGTATCTTACAGACTATGCAAAGGCATTCGACAAAGTACGCCACAAAGACTTGATAGAAATGCTCAGCTACTTGCACATATTTGGGAAAGACATTAGAGTAATCAAGAACCTCTACTGGCAGCCAACCGCCTGCATACGGACAGGGAACGAGTTTAGCAGATATACAAAGGTAGAAAGTGGTGTATGACAAGGATGTGACTTTTCACCTGAACTATTCAACTTGTACAGGGGGACTATTCTGCGAGCCCTAGAAGTCATGCCAGGATTCATGATCGGTGGCCACAATCTGAACCATCTAAACTTATTTATAAATGGAACTTTGTGTGTGTGTTTATGTGTGTATGTGTGTCTTTGTGCGTGTGTCCGTTACCTATAGACTCCGAAACGGCTGAACAGATTTTCTTAAAAGTTTACACAATTGTACTATAAGCGTCTGCGAATGTTCTTAGCTAGGTTTTGTGTCGAGGCACTCCCGGTAAGTATCGAAAATCGATAATCGAAAAAATCGGGTTATAGAAGGAGTTGTCCAAATTTAATCAAATTTGATACACTCATAGACAAAGACATAAGAAACGATATTCAGAAGTTTCAAGGTTGCAGTTCTTACAATAGTGCAGAAAATCGATAATATATATATATATATATATATATATATATATATAAGGCAACATGTTTGCGTGCGTGTCTGTTTATCTGCTTGTGTGTCTGTATTTTTTCAGCCCTTCTATTTTAGTTTTTACTTCGTGTTTGGCTCTAAGTAGGTATAATTGTAGTTCTTAGTCTCAGCCATGATGCCATTTACTCAGAGAAATTATTTAGCCTTCAAAATTCAGTTTACGACGAAAAAAATTATTTGATATCGATAGCAGGAAATCAAAATTTCACTTACATCCATTCATTTTTCTTTCAGTCTACGGTTTCGCTTTAACTGGAAACAACTATTGCTTTTTAGTCTTTCGTGCCAACGTCCAAAGAGTCTGAGCTCCAGGACCATGGATTAGTTTTAAAGCTTTAATTACACCCGAGCAACACTGCTAGTACACAGATAATACTGTGCTAACAGCAACCACGGAAAGGAAACCACATGACCTCCAAGAGAAGGTAGCCTAAAAAAGCGGAAAGAAAGTACTAAAAATAAACTACAAGGAAACTGAATGCAAAGAGGAACCCAAATGCCAACTACAGGCGGGGCGTGCTAAAATCTAGCAGGCACAGGAATTTAAATTCCTGGGAAGTGTTCTAACAGAAGACGGAAAGTGCAATACTGAGATTCGAAGGCGTTGGCCAAGGATGAGTAAAGTATTGAGAAACAGGAAAATTTTGCTGGAAACAACGAAGAAGAACCGGAAGGGAATTCCACAAACGGGGAATACAAGAAAAAAATAATGGTAGAGTAGAAGAGGCGGTCACATTTAACTATTTTGACGGTAAAAGGATGGGACATAAATGCCAATCTACTAGCACTCGTAAATACATCTGGTCGGGGCACCAGGAAAGTAAGTTCGTCAGGGCAGTTACCATGAAAATACTTGTAGAAAAAAAAAACAGAGGTAAATTACATCACGTCAGTGAGAAAGTGAATGAAGGCGGGCTGCCAGGTCAGGATTGATTATATTGCAGATCCTCCTTTGGATTTTGTTGAGAACCTCAACTGCAAATGGATGAAATCAGGAAGGTCATTGATGAAAATTAGGAAAAACGTAGATCCAATGATAGACCCCTGGCGGCCATTCGCATTAATGGAAATAGATCTAGAAGAGTGTCCGTTCAAGGAAACTTTCATTTCGCTATTTGATAAACTTAAGTTTAGTCGGTTTCACTTCCTTGCTTACGTTGATGTACACACAACTATCCTTTAAGGACCCACTCTGCCATTACTTGCTGCAAGGTTACATTGTAGGCCAGTCCTAGAGGCGTCTAGGACTTTTAATGTTCTGATATGTGACCAAGAACAAAATATATGTTGGTGTATATTAGGGCCATGGTTCCCAACCCCGAGGTAAATTACCCCAATAGGGTAATGAGCCCATATTTTGGGGGTAATGGATGTTTAGTTTAGGAAGAGGCAATCAGCTTATAATTTCACACTGTGTCAATTTATTAACGAGGCAGCATTTCAAGGAAGAATTCCCCTACCCCACTCTCTCTTAAAGTATCTTTCTTTCAAGCCTTGTGGAAAAAATCAAAATTTCTCCACTTTTCAGACACCAGATCATAGAACTGTTTTTATTTTGAAGCTTTTGTTTGAGACCAAGTCTGGTCTAGACACCTTTTGGATCTCTCGTCTGCTGGATAGAACAACACTAGCTTCTAGAGCAGTACAAATTCTCATAGGATTTTCAACCACTTATCTATGCGAACAAGCTTTTTCTACTGTCCTTGGAATGAAGACCAAGAAACGTAGCAGACTGAACGTGGCAAACAACGCCCGAATAGCCCTTTCAGTCACAAAGCCAAGAATAAACTGGCACAGGCAATACAAGCTCAACACTCACATTAAGAATCAGGGTTGCTTACGGGTGCTATACCTCTGATTATTATAGATTGGTACCATTGTATTGAATTATTTCCATTAACTTTGTCTGCTTTTGGTGTATGAAAATATAATATATAATATATAATATATAATTACTTCTTTTTCTATATTACGGGTATTTATTCATTGGGTAATGGATAATAGTGAAATTGTATTTTGGGGTAATCGCAACAAAAAGGTTGGGAATCATTGTATTAGGGGGAAACTGAAATAATATTAAGGATAAAAAAATGAGGACGGGAGCTGAAACAAAGAAGTTGACAGCTGAATCTTGCTCTTTTTGGCTAAATTGAAAAATTCTTTTACTGCGTGTGTATTTATGTATTTTCTTACAAACGTACTTTCCTTTCTTGAAAACATATTTTCCTATTTTACACACACTGGTAGTATCTCACTGGGACAATTAATCTGGGATCTGTTAGATAAATTACACTACCTTGGTCATTGCTATATAGCATGGGGTAACCCTTGTTCAACGTTTCCCTACAAGAGGAGATATAACAGGGTGGTAACACAGATTCAACGTTTGACTATAGGAGAGATATAGCATGGTGGTAAAACTAGTTCAACGTTTTACTACAGGAGGGATATAGCACGTGGTAACACTGGTTTTGCTACAGGAGGTATATAACTGGGTGGTAGTTATAGTTCAACGTTTTACTACAGGAGGTATATAACTGGGTGGTAGTAATAGTTCAACGTTTTACTAGAGGAGTTATATAGCAGGGTGGTAACACTGGTCCAAAATTTTACTACAGGAGGAATTTAACAGGGTGGTAATAATGGTTCAACGTTTTACTACAGGAGGGATATAACAAAGGGTTAACACTGGTTTAACGATTTACTACAGGAAGCATATAACAGGGTTGTAACACTGGTTCAAAGTTTTACTACAGGAGGGATATAACAGTGTGGTAATAATTGTTCAAAATTTTACTACAGGAGGGATATAGCATAGTGGTAATAATGGTTCAGCGTTTTACTACAGGAGGTACATAACAAAGGGGTAACACTGGTTCAACTTTTACTACAGGAGGGATATAACACTGTGGTAATAATGGTTCAAAATTTTACTACAGGTGGGATATAGCATAGTGTTAATAATGGTTAAAATTTCTACTAGAGGAAGGATATAACAGGGTGGTAATAATGGTTCAAAATTTTATTACAGGAGGGATATAACAGGGTGGTAATAATGGTTCAAATTTTTACTACAGGAAGGATATAACAGGGTGGTAATAATTGTTCAACGTTTTACTACAGGAGGTATATAGCAAGGGTGTAACACTGGTTCAACTTTTCACTACAGGAGGGATATAACAGCGTGGTAAAACTGGTTCCACATCTTCCTTCATGAGGAATATAACAGGGTGGTAACCATGTTACAGCGTTTTATTACATTAGGAATATAACGGTATGGTAAAGCTGGTTCAACGTTTTTACTTCATGCGGAATAAAACGGGGGAAACTCTGGTTCTATGTTTAAATGTTTTCAAATCCCTACTTTTTCAAGTAGGATATAATTCAGATTTAAACTGAGAAATTTCAAAGAAACTAATTATCGTCGTGGAGAAGAAAGAAAGAATAAAAGAAAAAGAACAGATTAGAATTAGAATTCAAAGTCGTAAATTGATTTTGGAGAAGGCTGTAAGAAAATTTGAACCTGAAATAATACCAAGTAGAGTTCATTATGATTTATTAAGAATAAATCTTTCCCTCAAACTTTTTATTTGCCTCCCTGGACTTATGTCAAATTTTATTGTGTTTAAAATTTTACAAAAGAAAAAGAATTTTCGTTATGTTTATTTTAATCAGTTAAGTACCATATGTGATACACTCTATGACGATCAAGTCTCTTTCGATCCGTGACTGACTCGACAAAAGATTTTCCCGCAGTAGGTTGCCATTTCTTTCTGACGTAAACGGGTTGCCAACCAATGCTATAGAACCAAATCTGATGTTCAACCCGTAGCCGGTTGGAGATGGATTAATACTTTTCACAAGGGTATTGGCATGCAAACGGATGCAACGTATTTAACTGGAATTCGAACTCGGCTCTCCGAGTTCTCATTCCGAGCAGTTATTCAATGCTCCACAACGCAGAGCCATGTTTATTTGGAATACTATAACACTGCAAAAACGTTAGGTTCTTTGAAATGAACGTGTTCCGTGAGAGGTCATCTGGTTTTTTAGACAAAGAAAGGTCATGAATATCTTATCGGAAAACATTCAATAAGTAAATGCCAGAAGTGCTCAATTTTTTTAATCAACCAGCTAATACCGACAGAAAAAGAGAGAAGATAAATAAAGTTCATTTTTAATCCTTACGTCTTCCTCCTTAACGAATTACTGCTAGAATTGTTTTCCTACTGGAAATCGCCCGGTTCACACTCCACCCACGTCTATTGTACTGGTGAAGAGGCTCATCCCATGTTTCCTGTTTAGGATATGGTTTCCGGTTTTTCTCTTTTCTCTTTTCTAATCTTCTCACTCTTATGTAGCCCCCTGCACATCAGTGGCATTACCTTGCTTGGGGTGATATGATTAAAAAAAAAACAAAAAAAAAAACTAAGTTACCACGTCTGCGAGAATTTAACACCTGAAATCTCCTCAAAAATCACAACGACCACTGGGCAAAATTCCCCTAGCATCTGGCTACCTCCCAGATATCGACACGTGATGGTTGTGTAAATCAAAAACGCGACCAAGTAACGACACTAAGAATACTACGTTTTCGGTAGCGCTTGTACAGGAAGTGACAGATCGACGAAACGAAACGAAATTAAAACGAACAACAACAGCAATGACGGCAGGGGTTAAAGCGATACTGATAGCTTTTCTTTCTCTCTTAGAATGAATGCCTTTAATTCTTTCTTTACGCTACAGAATAGAAAACAACAAAATGAAACAGGTTTAAAGAGATCCATGTATCCGGAAGTGACTCAGCAAAATATATTATTTTTTATGTAACGCATTTCATGAAATTTAAAATGTTTCATATTTTCATATTTTAGGATAATTTGTTGCTTTAATTTGATTGTTTCTTTTTTTAATGCGTTTATTCCATTGTTTCCATATTTTCATTCATCGTTTCTTTGTTTTTCTCCCACAAGAAGCTCGTTGAAAAAAATCCAACAACAATAAGGTCTAAAGCCAAATTTCCAACAAATTTGGAATGTCTTTTCTCATAGTCAGTACACACCTACCGAAAGCTTTGTCTTAATTCAATTGTATCGCATAGCCAGGACGCTAACATTCAAAGACTTCAAGTAACAAAGAAGAAGAAGAAGAAGAAGAAGAAGAAGAAGAAGATGATGATGATGATGATGATGATGATGTCACAAGAAACATTGCATTTTGAGAAATTGGCATTTCTGTTTTTCGGTAAATTAAAATATGGCGAACGAGTGAGACGTTTATTCCGAGTGACGAGATTTTCCCAATAAAACGAAAACCGAAATTCTTTATATTTTAATTAATTAAGAAAACGAGTCAAAATAATTCCCTCCGCAGTTCATTATTTTTATCGGGAAATCAAGCTTTGTTAGAATTAAATATTATCAACTTTTTTTTTTTTTTACTGTTGCGCGTTGGTTACAAAATCTACGAAAGAGAACATCGGCCTAATTGATTTCATTCGAAGTACGACGTATGTCCCGAGAAAAATAAATAATACAGAAAGGAAAGACAAGAAGGAAGAAAGAGGGAGAAAATATGAAAGAAGAGGAAAGAAGAAATAAAATAAAGAAGAGAGAAGAAAGTTAAAGAGTGGGGAATGAAGAAAATTAAAGAAAGAAAGAAAAATGAAGAAGAAAAGGGAAATAAAAGAAGAAATGAACGTAATAAAAATAGGAAGAGAGGAGGACAGAATGGCAAAGAAAGAAAGAAAGAAAGAGTAGGAAATGAAAGGATAAGAAAGAGAGGAGGAGAGATTGAGGATCAAAGAAAGAAAGAAAGAAAGAAAGAATAGGGAATGAAATGGGTAATGAAAATACAGAGAGAGAGAGAGAATGAGCGAAGAAACAAAAAGACAGAAAAAGTAATGAATTGATAATGTTACTAGTAAGATCAGTCGAGTGTTTCCTTATAAGGAAATATTCAACATTCATTGACCGAGCAGCCAGTGTTACTCTTGGTTGAAATTTATAAAATCTTTCTAGGAAAACAATTTTTAGGAGAACAGGTTTCTCAAATCCAGTAAATGTTATCGCTTTTTCCAGCATTGATGGAGATTTCTTTCCTAAATTTGTTTTTTTGGTTTGAAAAAAAAAGAGAAAAATAATGACGAAACGCGAGAAAAGAAAGAAAGAAAGAAAGAAAGAATATTAAAAATGCTTTAGTCTTTCTGTGAATTCAAATTTTACGGAATTATTACTTGACGGTGAGAAATAAAGAAGGAAGAAGACAATGAATGAGGAACTAAGGGAATAAAAAGAGAAAAATAATGTCGAAACGTGAAGAAAATGAATGAATGCAAGAAAAATAGAAAGTGAGGCGAGATGAAAGAAAGAAAGAAAGGAAGAAAGAAAGAAAGAAAAAACATAGGAAATGAAAGGATAAGAGAAAGAGAGGAGATATGGAAGATCAAAGAAAGAAAGAAACAAACAAACAAACAAACAAACAAAAAGTAGGAAATGAAAGGATAAGAGAAAGAGAGGAGAGATGGAAGATCAAAGAAAGAAAGAAAGAAAGGAAAAGTAGGAAATGAAAGGATAAGAGAAAGAGAGGAGAGATGGAAGATCAAAGAAAGAAAGAAAGAAAGAAAGAAAGAAAGAAAGAAAGAAAGGAAAAGTAGGAAATGAAAGCATAAGAGAAAGAGAGGAGATATGGAAGATCAAAGAAAGAAAGAAACAAACAAACAAACAAACAAACAAAAAGTAGGAAATGAAAGGATAAGAGAAAGAGAGGAGAGATGGAAGATCAAAAGAAAGAAAGAAAGAAAGGAAAAGTAGGAAATGAAAGGATAAGAGAAAGAGAGGAGATATGGAAGATCAAAAGAAAGAAAGAAAGAAAGAAAGAAAGGAAAAGTAGGAAATGAAAGGATAAGAGAAAGAGAGGAGAGATGGAAGATCAAAGAAAGAAAGAAAGAAAGAAAGAAAGGAAAAGTAGGAAATGAAAGGATAAGAGAAAGAGAGGAGATATGGAAGATCAAAGAAAGAAAGAAACAAACAAACAAACAAACAAACAAAAAGTAGGAAATGAAAGGATAAGAGAAAGAGAGGAGAGATGGAAGATCAAAGAAAGAAAGAAAGAAAGAAAGAAAGAAAGAAAGAAAGGAAAAGTAGGAAATGAAAGGATAAGAGAAAGAGAGGAGAGATGCAAGATCAAAGAAAGAAATGAAAGAGTAAGAGAAATAGAAATAGAAAGAAAGAAGGAGCGAAGGAACCAAATAAAAAAATATAAGAAACAGAATGATAATGGTACCAGTGATATCAGCCGAGTGTTTCCTTATAAGAAAACATTCGGCATTCATTAGCCGAGCAGCCAGTGTTACTCTCTATACAAATTTATAAAATTTCTCGATGAAAATAGTTGTTGCACGAAAATGTCATGTAGAAAGAAATGTCGACATCGACACATGTGGTTGAACCCTGATCGACAGATAACAAATAAAAGTATAAGAATAGATTATTCCACTGGAGATCACGTGACCACTATAATAACCTATATCACTAAGAAGTCTAAGTGAAGGAACAGAGGGATCAACCGAGTAAATCAACCGAGAGATCAACCGCTAGATCAATCGAAGGGAAAACCAAGAGGATCAGCCGAGGGAATCAACCGAGGGAATCAATCGAGTAAATCAACTGAGGGAATCAACCGAGTAAATCAACTGAGGGGATGAACTGAGTAAATCAACCGAGTGGACCAACCGAGAGAATCAATCGAGTGAATCAACCGAGACATAAACCGAGTTGACCAACCGAGAGAATCAATCGAAATCAACCGAGAGACCAAAAGAGTGAATCAACCGAGGGAATCAACCGAGTAAATCAACTGAGGGGATGAACTGAGTAAATCAACCGAGTGGACCAACCGAGAGAATCAATCGAGTGAATCAACCGAGACATCAACCGAGTTGACCAACCGAGAGAATCAATCGAAATCAACCGAGAGACCAAAAGAGTGAATCAACTGAGGGAATCAACCGAGTAAATCAACTGAGGGGATGAACTGAGTAAATCAGCCGAGTGGACCAACCGAGAGAATCAATCGAAATCAACCGAGAGACCAAAAGAGTGAATCAACCGAGGGAATCAACCGAGTAAATCAAATGAGGGGATGAACTGAGTAAATCAACCGAGTGGACCAACCGAGAGAATCAATCGAAATCAACCGAGAGACCAAAAGAGTGAATCAATTGAGGGAATCAACCGAGTAAATCAACTGAGGGGATGAACTGAGTAAATCAACCGAGTGGACCAACCGAGAGAATCAATCGAGTGAATCAACCGAGACATCAACCGAGTTGACCAACCGAGAGAATCAATCGAAATCAACCGAGAGACCAAAAGAGTGAATCAACTGAGGGAATCAACCGAGTAAATCAACTGAGGGGATGAACTGAGTAAATCAGCCGAGTGGACCAACCGAGAGAATCAATCGAAATCAACCGAGAGACCAAAAGAGTGAATCAACCGAGGGAATCAACCGAGTAAATCAACTGAGGGGATGAACTGAGTAAATCAACCGAGTGGACCAACCGAGAGAATCAATCGAAATCAACCGAGAGACCAAAAGAGTGAATCAACCGAGGGAATCAACCGAGTAAATCAACTGAGGGGATGAACTGAGTAAATCAACCGAGTGGACCAACCGAGAGAATCAATCGAAATCAACCCAGAGACCAAAAGAGTGAATCAACCGAGGGAATCAACCGAGTAAATCAACTGAGGGGATGAACTGAGTAAATCAACCGAGTGGACCAACCGAGAGAATCAATCGAGTGAATCAACCGAGACATAAACCGAGTTGACCAACCGAGAGAATCAATCGAAATCAACCGAGAGACCAAAAGAGTGAATCAACCGAGGGAATCAATCGAGTAAATCAACGGAGGGGATGAACTGAGTAAATCAGCCGAGTGGACCAACCGAGAGAATCAATCGAGTGAATCAACCGAGACATCAACCGAGTTGACCAACCGAGAGAATCAATCGAAATCAACCGAGAGACCAAAAGAGTGAATCAACCGAGGGAATCAACCGAGTAAATCAACTGAGGGGATGAACTGAGTAAATCAACCGAGTGGACCAACCGAGAGAATCAATCGAGTGAATCAACCGAGACATCACCCGAGTTGACCAACCGAGAGAATCAATCGAAATCAACCGAGAGATCAACCGAGTGAATCAACTGAGGGAATCAACCGAGTAAATCAACTGAGGGGATGAACTGAGTAAATCAACCGAGTGGATCAAACAGTCGAGTAGCAGAGTTCTTTTCGGTCAAGTCACAGGAACTAACCAACGTCTATATCCACAGGGCCATATGTCCTTAGAGTTGTGAGTTCAATACCAGGTTACAGCAGTAGTGAACAAGTAACTTACAGGGTTAGAGGGCGATAACTCATGACTCCCAGAAGAGGCATTAGGCAAAGAATGGAGTTCATATACCCCAGTGATTGTAATAAAGGGTTCGGTTCGAAATTTCCTAGCACCTGAAGAAGGCCGGTCGAAACGTCATACAAATGGCAAGAAAGATGAGGACAATAGTCCGAATAATGTAAATACGGTACAATTCTTTGTTTGTGATTTTGTAGCACCAGTCAACAAGCTTCAAAGAAGCATTCCCCTCCCTCCTCATCTATAGCGCTTCATCGCTCAAAGCCATTTTTTATACATTAATCTCTGAAGTGGCTGTATTTCTGAATAAGTTTGGCACTATGAATGTCATCCATATAAAAGCCTCTATCTGACAAGGCCATTTAAGAAAAGGACTCTTGTTTTTCAAGTTAGTGCTTTGTAGTAATTTGCAGCGATCGGGGAAACCAACTCAAGCCTACACTTTTCAATTTACTTTTCTTTTATAATAAATGATATTA
Organism: Ascarosepion bandense; assembly: GCA_037127315.1. Lineage (NCBI taxonomy): Eukaryota > Metazoa > Mollusca > Cephalopoda > Sepiida > Sepiidae > Ascarosepion > Ascarosepion bandense. Next base: position 84,910 of record JBBBDQ010029853.1, read on the forward strand.
TAACTGATCTTGTAGTGCAGTGGATATCGACTCGGAAAGACAAATAGGGAAGTCGAGTTCGAATTCCAGGTGAATTTCTTGTATTCATTTACGCACAAATACCCTTGGGAAAGGTATTAATCCGTCTCTTCCCTCCAGTTATGGGTTAAATAATAGGACAGATTGGGTTATATAACTTTGGCTGGCAACCAGTCTACTGCAGAAAGCAATAGCAACCTACTGCGGCATAATCTTCTGTCCAGTCAGTCATGTCTCTTTCGAGACATGATCGCCTAAAGTGTGTATCACGTATGGCATTTAACTGACTGATAACTGATTTATACCTGTAGATATTTAAAGTGTCTGGTGTTTACTACTTCAACATGCTGAATTTTTAGGGTAGATTCCGGGTAGCTGACATCACAGTTTTAATTCCAAGATCATTGTTTCAGTTTCGGAAAGGATTTATCTTGAGTCCTATTTCTTGGAACTAACGTTAGAGGGTGTTTGATTTTCTCTTCAAGATTATTCTTACCCCAAATATGAAAATCTATGACACCAGCAGAGCGATACCCCGATATCATGAAAACAGGAAGGGGGGTAGAAAGAAAGAAAGAATGTTTCAGTTTCGGAAAGGATTTATCTTGAGTCCTATTTCTTGGAACTCTCGTTAGAGGGTGTTTGATTTTCTCTTCAAGATTATTCTTACCCCAAATATGAAAATCTATGACATCAGCAAAGCGATACCCCGATAACATGAAAACAGTAAGGGGAGTAAAGAAAGAAAGAAAGAAAGAAAGAAAGAAAGAAAGAAAGAAAGAAAGAAAAGAAAATTGAAAGAAAGAAAGAAAAGAAAATTGAAAGAAAGAAAAAAGAAAGAAAATTGGAACAAAGAAAGAAAGAAAAACTGAAAATAAAATAGAAAGACAAAGAAAGAAAGAAAACATGAAAATAGGAGAAGTAAAGAAAAAAAAGAGAAAGAAAATAGGAGCCGAGAAGGAGTAAAGAAAGTTAGAAAAAAGAAAGAACGAAAATAAAATCGGAAAAATGAAATAAAGACAGAAAAAAATAAAATAAAATAGAAAGAAAGATAGAAAATAGAAACAGAGTAGAAAGAAAGAAAGAAAGAAAGAAAGAAAGAAAGAAAGAATTTTTCAGTTTCGGAAAGGATTTATCTTGAGTCCTATTTCTTGGAACTCTCGTTAGAGGGTGTTTGATTTTCTCTTCAAGATTATTCTTACCCCAAATATGAAAATCTATGACATCAGCAGAGCGATACCCCGATATCATGAAAACAGGAAGGGGAGTAGAAAGAAAGAAAGAAAGAAAGAAAGAAAGAAAGAAAGAAAAGAAAAGAAAATTGAAAGAAAGAAAAAAGAAAGAAAATTGGAACAAAGAAAGAAAGAAAAACTGAAAATAAAATAGAAAGACAAAGAAAGAAAGAAAACATGAAAATAGGAGAAGTAAAGAAAAAAAAGAGAAAGAAAATAGGAGCCGAGAAGGAGTAAAGAAAGTTAGAAAAAAGAAAGAACGAAAATAAAATCGGAAAAATGAAATAAAGACAGAAAAAATAAAATAAAATAGAAAGAAAGATAGAAAATAGAAACAGAGTAGAAAGAAAGAAAGAAAGAAAGAAAGAAAAGTAGAAAGAAAAGAAAATAGGAACAAAGAAAGAGTAAAGAGAGTAAGAAAAAAGAAAGAAGGAAAATAAAATCGGAAAAAAGAAATAAAGAAAGACAGAAAGAACGAAAAGAAAGAAAGTAAGAAAATAGGAACAGAAAAGAAAAAGGCAGAAAAAAGAAAGCAAATTGGAACAAAGAAAGGACGAAAGAAATAGAAAAGAAAGCAAATACAGAGGAGAAAGAAAGAAAGAAAAGAAAAGAAAAGAAAAGAAAGCAAAAAGAAAGAAAATTGGAACAAACAAAGAAAGAAAAATATGAAAATAAAATAGAAAGAAAAAGAAAGAAAGAAAACAAGAAAATAGGAGAAGTAAAGATAAAAAGAGAAAGATAAGAAAATAAGAGCAAAGAAGGAGTAAAGTAAGGAAGAAAAAAGAAAGCACGAAAATAAAATCGGAAAGAAAGAAAGAAAGAAAGACTGAAAGCACGAAAAGAAAGAAAGAAAGAAAGAAAATAGGATCAGAGGAGAAGAAAGAAAGAAAAAAGAAAACAAATTGGAGCAAAGAAAGAAAGAAAGAAAAAAGACAGAAAGAAAGAAAGAGAAACAAGAACAGAGATAGAGCAAATAAAAAAGAAATAAGAAAATAATAAAAGTAAAGAAGGAAAGAAACAAACCAACAAAGGAGAATGTAAAATTGCCAAATTAAAAGACCATCAAAAGATTAGACAAGAGAAAAGAAAGATAAATGAAATATGAAAATAATTGAAAAGAAGGAAAGAAAGCCAAGTGTATGAAATGGAAGAACAATTATCAACCTCATCTTTGACATCATTAAACGGGTTAATTATGTCTGTAATTAATGTTAAATAATTAATAATCATCAGACTACCAAGTCTAATAACGTTTGTCTGTTTCTCTCCTATTTCATTCGTCATTTTGAAGCTATCTTTGAGAGCGAACCGCCAAGTAGAAACGGTACCGTTAGTTTGGTTGGAACATGCTTGGTTATTGGAATCAATTACAACCGGTTAGAAGACGGGTTGGAGTTAAGAGTGAGTTGGCCGTCAGGTCCGCTCTTCCAGCCTCTGCGAAAGATGGTTTGTTGTTGGGCGTTGAGGGAAGTGATGTGGAACGCAAATGTCTGCAAAGATGAACGATCAGTTCATCTTTCCTGTATCTGTCGCACTCCCGATCTTTGTAGTTAAATAATCGATCGAAGCCAGACAGACGTACTGTGCGGCAACGACATATGGAGAGAGAAGAGAGCGAGGGGAGGATTCACGAAGAGGAGAAAGAGAAGCAGCAAGAAGTAAAGAAGGGGGTGTATCGGGAGAGACGGTTATGAAAAGAAAACAGAGAAAACTACAGTGAGAAGGACAGAGAGAGAGAGAGAAAAAGAGAGAGTGTGTGTGTGTGTGGGGGGAGAGAGAGTGAGAGAGAGAAGGAAAATGTTAGTGAGAGTGAGAACCGAGTAAAATTAATTGAATATGAACGAAGAGGAAACTAGTTAATAAGAACGATGTTGTGAAAAAAAAAGAAGAAAAAAATGAAAGAAAATTCAAAGGATGAAAGCAAAAAATGAAAGAATGAATGAAAATCATGAAAAGAAAAAAGAAAAACTGGAAAGAAGAATAAGATGCCAAAATAAATATTGAAAAAAATTAAAGAAAGGCAAAAAAAAAATTATGAAGGAACATTTGAAAATAAGAAAGAAAAATTGAAATAAAAATAAGAAAGAAAAATTGAAAGAAAAATAAGAAAGAAAAATTGAAAGAAAAATTGAAAGCAAGAAGAAAAAAACATGTATATAAAGAAAGAAAATTCTCGAAAATGTTGAAATAAAAGATAAAAAAAGAAAATTGAATTAAAGAAAAAAGAAAGAACAGAAAATTATCAAAAAATTACAAGTTGAAAGAAAGAAAAAATAAATAATAAAAAATAATATAAAAGGAAAGAAAATAAAAACATAGAAATAAAAAAAGAAAAAATTTTAAAAGAAAAAATTCCAAAAGAAAAATAAATAAAAGAAAGACAAAATATTTAAAGAAAGAAGAAATTATCGAAAAAAACAAAAAGTGGAAAGAAAAAAGAAAGAAATTAGAAAGAAAGAAGAAAAGGAAATCGAAAGAAAAAATAATAAAGTCAAAGAGAAGTAAACAAAAAGAAAGAGAGAAAAACATGACCGAGAAAAAGAAAGATGGAGAGAGATGAGAAAAAAGATGGAGAGAGAGAAAATAGAAACTAAATGGGATGAGAGAGTAAGAAAAAGAACGAGAAGAATTGTTAGGGATCCCCCCTTTTTACACATAAGAATGGACTCGCCCGATGTGTGCATATAATCCTGCCTATACAAAGAACGGTAGTGATTGTCAAAGTTGAGTAGTTGCAAAGAACAGTTCAGTAGTTGTACAGCCGCTTAGTTGGTCAGTAAGTTGGTGCATATTAGGTTGGAGTTGTTTTGGATATAGACTCATTACCCGGACATAATTCTTCACTACAAGACTGTACATATTGATTCCTACTAACAGTATTCCTAGTATTCCTGAATTGACTAACCCGTGTTCCAGTTTGTATATTTTTGTTCAATATAACTGACATTTTTATCTTCGTCTCTGCTTTTGTTATTTATTATTTTGTGTGGTTTCTCAACCAGAATCCATAACAAGAATAAAGAAAACATATGACCAAAATGAGGTAGAAGAAAGGCTATATATATTTATCCGTTGAGTGTGATACAAGGTTAATAATATTAGAGCACCCAGTGACTATCTCAAAACAAAAAATGAAAACTATTATTACTTGGTAGTTCTGAATACAGCACAGAAAAAAGATGGAAGTAAAAATTTAATTAAATGATAATCCTATTAAGCTTAAGTGCTTATAATTGATAACAGAAGCTATTGGTTTCTTCCAATGACTTCCCATACTTAATATTTCTTGTTTTCACTCTCACTTGGTCATGTGTGACGTCACAATCTGTGAGGCAACATTCGCTTCCAGCGTCTTAAATGCACGAGTTTGTTGTTGTTTGGAAATATTCCATGTAAACAAAAAGTTTGTCATGATGGTTTGTCCGTGTTTATAATATATAATGTAATTTGACATCTTTGAAAATGGCTAACGGAAAATGAAAGCTTAGATTGGATTATTAAAAAAATGATATGTCAATATTGCAATTTTCTTTCTTCATTTAATGATAATGCTATTAAGCTTATCAGAGAATATGAAAAGAATTTACATAAAATAGACTAAACTTGTCCATATTATTTAATAAAACATGCATTAATGCTGCCTAAATACGCACAATATATATCTGCCTCCTTCTACCGAGCGCCCATAGCTCAGAGGTAGAATCGCCGACTGACGCCAATTCGGTCGGTTTTCAATCCTGGGTAAAAAGGTAAAAAAATTTTCTTTTCAAAAATAACGTTTACTACCTGATGAGACATTGTTCTTTCAATGTTGAAACAAAATCTACACTTTTGTAGTAGATTGTAATTTGTACATGTTCTAAAGTATTATTTATAATATATATATATATATAGATAGATAGATAGATAGATAGATAGATAGATAGATAGATAGATAGAGATATATATATCCGAGTGAATACAGAATGAAGGAAGAATTTTTACAACGTCAAAACAATAATTTAAAACAATGCTCGATATATAATATATAGAGCTGTGAATATTTATTATAAATTATATTTTAGAACATGTACATAATTATTTTTAATATATATATATATATATATATATATATATATATATATATATCCACTGCAAATCGTACATTTGTTTCGACATTGAAAGTTCAATGTCTCATCATGCGGTGTGGACAGGAATGGAAAGCCTCTTTTCTTATATTTGATCAGCTGTGCGTGGGATGTTGGTGGGGATTAGTGATAAGGGAACAAGTCTCGTGGATTGGCCATTAGAATTTTGAATTAAGTGGTGTGGGTAGTTAAAATGGTTGATTAATGAGAGTCTTTCATTTCTAGACAGATTTAACAATAGCAGTTAGAATGTAAGTTTTTATTATCTGGCGACTAGACTATATCCTTTGGATTTCTTAGAAAAGCCGGTATGGGGTGGGATGCTTATTTTGTACAGAATATTTTTGTATTTAATCAGAGTCTTTATAATTAATGTAAATTTGTATATTTAATCTTAATTTTGGATTTAGGAAATAGATTTTTGCTATTAAATTTTTAATTTTTAATTAGATCACAGTTTGGAAACCGATTTTTTCTATTAAATTTTTAATTTCAAATTTCTTTTCTTATACTTGGTCAGTTGTGTGGGATGTTGGCGTGGGGGACGGTTTAGGGATAAGGGAACAAGCCCTGTGGATTGACCTTTATATATATATATATATATATATATATATAGTGTATCGAGGCAGCAGTTAATTGTGTGGGTTGTTTGGAGGCCATCTACATTAAATCCAAACAACCCACACTTAAGAAAATCACGTTTAAATCTGGCCATAACACATTACATTGCATTTGAATATATGGATCTGTTGTCATTTCGTGCTATCACGCGGTGTGACGTCATAGAACCGCATTGCAAATTTGAGAACTGCGTTTGTTATTTTTGGTAACTATTGCCGTTGCCTAGCGGAGTTTTATGTCAACACAAGATAAAATCATCGCTGATAGTGGATGTTGTTGTGTTAGCATCCTTATAACTTCTCTGAAGATGTCTCATGTGAGCCGAAAGCTTAGAACCAACTTAATAAAAAATTATCCAAATGTTGGAGAATTTTTGTCTTTATTTTTAACTGAAATTAAAGCCAAAATACGACGTTTAAAACGACTCATGATTAAACATAATAGACATTCATTGCCTCTTATATTTAACAGTATATATATATATATATATTAAGTTAAGTTAAGTGGCATACGTAATACACGCTTTAGGCGATCATGTCTCGAAAGACATACTAACGACATATATATATATATATATATATATATATATACCAATATTGTTCTTGATATATAGAATTATGAATCGATATTTCATACATAACATATATTTCTGTATGTGCAATTGTGTGTAGATATGCATGTATGTGTATGTGTGTGTATGTGTGTGTGTGTGTGCTAACGTGCATGTGGCTTGTCTCAAAACTTTTAAAAATTCCATAAACTTCAAAATCCTCCTTGAAGTAATGCGAAAGCGTGTTGAAGAATTTGAGAATCAATGAAAAAATATTGCAACCTAAACATTAAAGTTACAACACCAACGAATATTTAGATCCGAGAATAACGCTTGAAAAGGTTTTTTTTTTTTACCGTTATCGAAATGCCAGGGGAAAAAATCTCTGAAGATATTCAAATTTTATTTTAAATGCATCGATTTAATATGCTATGATATTTAATCTGAAAAGAGATTTTCTTATTTTGTGTGTGTGTGTGTGTGTGTGTGTGTGTGTGTGTGTGTGTGTGTGTGTGTGTGTGTGTGTGTGTGTGTGTGTTTAAAGCTTTTGATTCTGTATCGATATTAGACCGAAAATTTTAAAAGGATTTCTTAACCTGGCTGAAACAGCCTTTATAAAACCTGTAAACGGATCTTTGTTATTGAACGCATTTTCAAATGGATCTTTTGCGAAGCGGAAGAGGAACAAAAAAAAAACTTTTGAAAAAGATTCTTTTCAATGTTTTCGACCGTAGTTCCAATAACTTGAAAAGGATATGATGGCAATTAGACAATATCAAAAAACCAACAAATATTGTATTTTTGGCAGCAACAATTCACTTAAGCATGTTTGGCTAAAATAGTATGGACATGTTCTATCTGTCATTTTTTTTATTAATTTTTTAAAATTTCCGAATTAGTAGTTTTGTGTCCTCAGTAAAATTGCTAAACTTTCTAGATTTACATATTATTTTTCCCTGTAGGAGCCTCGGTAATGCTTGGTAAATTAACCTTGTGCCAAACACGTCCGAAGTCCCCACAATTTAAATATCAGAAGGTTGAAGTTTGGATGTTGAAATATGGAAGGATAAAATATTTAGCTTCTACATTAAAGCAAAGACTTATTAAAAGAATGACAAATTTACAAGAAGAAAAATATAAGTGAAATTTCGTTAACTGAACGCTGTAACATTTGTGAGAAGAAAAATGTTCATTGAGAAATGCGTGCAGCTTTGTAGTTAAAATTGCTCGTAGAGAAATGTAGGCATTTAAAATGTCCACAGAAGTTTAGAGTTCGTGGTTGTTTAGTAGCGGAATGTAAAGTCTTCTTATGTTCTTTCCTCTTTTTGGTAGGTCGGCGACAGAGTGAGAGAGAAGGTAAAACAAATAGAGAAATTGTACTTAGCGCAGACAGAGTGTCGATGTTGTTTTCTTTGGCAGTTTGGAGTGAAATTAAGAAAGATAATTGGACGAAGAGGTAGAATGGATATGTGACGCGCCCTGTGTCCGGGTGGGACCTAGTTGCTAATCTAGTATCTCGTGTAAATTCGTACCATGGCGGCACTGATGATCTAAGTTCATCGGAGCAGAAGCCGTGAAAGTATTTATAAAAGAGGCACAGGGAAGCCACGTCACGCCGGTGTGAGAGTGACTGCAGCCGGTCTGCCAAGTCAGTATCGATCGCGTTACAGATTATTCGTTGTATTTTGTCAAGAAGCCCGAGGAGAGTGGCAGGGGCACCCGACCAGATGTGGCAGCAGTATTCAATACATGGGCGGATGGTAGATTTATATAGTGCAGGATAGATTCAGACGGAAAGAACTTCCGGGCCCTGCACAGAGAACCGACTTTCATAGCAGCGGATTTAGCAATGGACTCGATATAGTCATTCCATTTGAGGTCCGCCGAGAGTGTAAGGCCAAGGAGGCGTAGTGTTTTACTCTCTGGGAGGCAAGCCTGTTCCATGATAATGGGAGGTAGGTGCGATTGTCTATGGTGGTCACGGAATGTCTTTAAGTAGTTATATCTGGCTATGTGACAGGCTCCCAGAGGCATTTTTTTCTTTATGAGTGAAGAAACGTTTGACTGACGTGTTAATATGAATTTTCTATTTCTTATCCAATACAGGATCCAATTAGGATCCAATATATATTGATTGATTGATTGTTTAATACTTAGTTTTTGGTCCTAATAGGGTTAGACCAGTACACATTTGTATTAAAAAGTGTTCTATACAATTGTATTGCAGAACTTTTGAATATTTTTCATTTTTAAACGAGTTATTTCGCTACCTTGGTTGACACCATGAGTGGTTTCTTCAGGCGATTTTTAATAACTAATATATAATTAAATATTATATTTCGCTAATTAAATATATATATTAAATACATATGATATATATATTTAATATATAATAAATTATATATATATATATATATATATATATATATATATTCTTTTAATCATATCATCCCAAACAAGGCGATAACGCCACTGATGCGCAGGGGGCTACGTAAGGGTAAAAAGAATGGAAAAGAAAAAGCCGGAAACCACATCCTAAACAGGAAACAAGGGATGAACCTCTTCGCCTGTTCAATAGACGTGGGTAGAGTGTGAACCGGGCGATAGTTTAGTCTATCTACTCCAATTGAAAAAAAAAATAAAGAGAGAAAAGAGTGACAAGATTGGAAAAGAGCAAACCGGAAACCGCATCCTAAACAGGAAACAAGGGATGAGCCTCTTCACCTGTTCAATAATTTTTAAAACATATATTGTTAAATATAGCAAACAATGGATGTCTATTATGTTTAATCATGAGCCGTTCTAAACATTGTATTTTAATTTTAGTTTCAGGTGAAAATAAAGACAAAAGTTGTCCAACAATTGGATATTTTTTATTATGCTGGTTTTATGCTTGTAAGTCACATGAGGCATCTTCAGAGTGGTTACAGGGATGTTAACATAAAGACATCAAAGCAAGCACACTCAATAAAATCACATTTAATCTAGTCACAACACATTACATTGCATTTAGACATATAGTTATGTTAACATTTCAGTCTCTCACGCGGTGTGACGTCATAGAACCGCATTACAAATTTACGAACTGCGTCTGCTATTCGGTGACTATTATCGTTGCATAGCAATGTTTTATGTCAACACAAGATAATATCATCTTTTATGGCGGATGTCTTTATGTTAACGTCCCTGTAACCACTTTGAAGTTGGCTCATGTGAGCCGAAAGCTTAGAACCAGCATAATAAAAAATATCCAAATGTTGGACAATTTTTGTCTTTGTTTCACCTGAAATTAAAATCAAAATACGATGTTTAGAACAACATAACATATATTAATTGTCTATTATATTTAACAATATATGTTTAGAAAATTATCTGGTGCCTCGATACACTAAATATATATAATTATAATAATCAATATATATATATGCGTATGTGTGTGTGTGTGCGTATGTGTGTGTGTGTATGTGTGTGTGTAGTTAGTTAATTAGTTAGTTTTTGGTCATAATTAAATTAGATCAGTGCCAGTATACAAAAGTGTTCAATACAATTATATTGTAGAACTTTTGAATATTTTTGGAAATAACTACTTTCCAAATATTTTTCGAAATAACTCATTTCCAAATTATATATATATATATAATTGGGAAAAGTGTTGTTTCGCAAACTCGGCTTACACCTTTCGGTGTCTTCAGGCGATTTATTGTAAATCGAAAGGTAGAAACCGAGGTCGCAAAATGACTCGTTTTCAAATGAAAAATATTCAAAAGTTCTACAATATTATTGTATTGAACATTTTTTAACACAGCTGTGTAATGTTCTAATTTAGTTTTATTGACTTACAAGCTTTAATAGCTTATGCTTAGGTTCTCAAATTACAGGGTCATATATTTTGACCTTGTCATATATACATAACCCTGTGATTTGAAAACCTAACCTGACATATTCGTTCAATCGCTGAAGTATTTTTTTTTTTTCGGAGACCTCTTCCACGTGGAAAGAGAGCAACCAGCAATACGCATAATATCGACGGGCCGAAGTGGAAGCTGCACTGGCCAAATTGAGCAGAAACAAAGCGGCAGAGCTAGACGGAATTTTAATAGAGATATTGGAAGCCTAAGACAATCACAAAAATGAAATGAAATCTACAAATGATGATTTGCCAGAAGACTTAAGCAGATCTATTTTCATAGCGCTGCCTAAGAAACCAGGCGCAAACGAACGTAAACCCCACCGGACAATAACCCTAATGAGCCACATAAGAAAACTCATCATCCGAATTCTGATGAACAGAGCGCGTCAGAGATAGGACGAGAATAATGCAGGTTCATTAATGACACCGGAACAAAGAATGAGGTATTTATGCTCGGAATGTAATAAGAAGTAGAGCAATACAAATGCAGAAGCTTACGGCCTATCACGTTGAATACACCGGTTCTCGCTCGATCACCGAAGTTAAGCAACGTTGAGCCTAGTCAGTACTTAGATGGGTGACCGCTTGAGAATACCAGGTTCTGTAAGCGTTTAGTGACGGATGTGCGTTGTGGTGCAGTGAATATCGGCTCGGAAAGAGAAATCGGTGAGCCGAGTTCGAATTCCAGTTGAATACCCTGTATTCACTTAAGCACTGTTACCCTTGGGAAAGGTATCAATCCGTCCCTTCCCTCCAGTTATGGGTTAAATAACAAGGGTAGGCCTTGCGAGCCCTGCTCTTAAAAACAAATCCCAATGAATCTTGATACTCGAAAAGAAAAATGTTGTAAAAATAAAATAACCTTCCTCAAAAATCATTGGTTATGACCTTAAATGACCCCATAAATATTAATAGGTCGTTAAACCTCCAAACAAACAAATGCAGAAGGACGTGTACCTGTGTTTTATAGACTATGCAAAGGCGTTTAACAAAGTACACCACAAATACTTGCTCAGCAAACTTGACATGTTCGGAAAAGACATTAGAATAATCAAAAATCTATACTGACAGCAAGCCGCCTACCTACGAACAGAAACTGAGATCTGTAGATCTACAAAAATAGAAAGGAGTATAATACCATGATATGTCTTCTCACTGGGTTTATTCGACCTATACAGTGAGGCAATTCTGAGAGAATTAGAAGTCCTACCAGGATTCATTATTTTCTGCAACAATCTTACCAATATAAGACATGCAGATGACACAATGTAGACACGGAAAGGAAACTATAAAACCTCCTACAGAAGGAAGCGTAGGAAAATGAGAAGAAAGAACTCAAACTAAACGAAAATAAGGCTGTTTATCAACAACAAAAATGAGTCCAAATGCAAATTACAAGTCGGGGATACTAAAATCAAGCAGGTACAGAAATTTAAATATCTGAAAAGTGTTCTAACAGAGGACGGAAAATGCGACACCGAGATCCGAAGTCTCATAGGGAGGGCCAAAGTTGCATTCCAGAAGCTAAGTAAAGTATTAAGGGACATAAAAATTTTGTTAGAAACAAAGAAAAGAGTACTGAACTGTCATGTGATATTTGTCCTCCTCTATGACAACTAATGCTGGACAATCTCTTCAAAGATGAAGAAAAGACTTGCAGCAACAGAAATGAGGATAGCGTGTAAGCAACAACGAAGTTTCGGAGAGATTGGAAACAAAAACGAAACCTATACTTAACATCAGGGACTTCCTCTTCTATGTGCCCTGTCCTTTCAGGACGTAGGCGATCATGACTTTCCATATTTCTCTATCACTGGTGACTCTTGGCACGCTTTCTCCTGTTACACAACGCAACCCCCGTTCTGTCATCCACCTAATCAGGCCCTTCAAATATGTTATCAGCTGCTTTCCCCTATCTCTTTTTCCCTCTATCTGGCCTGTTAGTATCAGGTTCTCCAAGCCCTCCTTCCTCATTGCATGTCCCAGGAACTTTAGCTGTCACTGATGCTCAGTATTAATTTCCTTTTCGTTTCCATCTTTTCATTGAGAGAAAGAGGGACAGGGGAAAGCCACATACTTTATGGGCTTGAGTAAATAGATGGCGGAACAGAGTTTGGAAGAAATAACAAAAAACTGTTATTATGCCCTCCTACGAGGAATGGACTCTTCCTCTTACTATATATAATAACCTGCCTGACTTCCGGAAGGTATTTAAATACGACAGCTAGTACGCAGTTAAAGCCAGCTATGATTCAGGCAATAAGCAGCGTAACTGTACCGTTTGGACCTACTTATTTCTATTTACTTATTATTAACACTTATTTGTATCTATGCTCTTGTTATATTAATACACTGTTTTGAACCTACCTTCTGTTTTCCGTGTCTTACTTCCGGCCAAACCGGTGACAACAGCTTTGCGGTGAAGTTTCGCCACAACAACTCCACAACAATGACAACACTTAATAGCTACAAGGATTGGGTTCTATAGTCTTGGTAGGCAACCAGTCTAACGCAGAAAGTAATGACAACCTACTGCGGAAAAATCTTCTGGCTAATCAGTCATGTCTTTTTCGAGGCATGACCATCCAAGCGTGTATCACATATGGCACTTAACTAGCTGTTTAAATATTATCAATATGTACTTTTAATATTTTCAATTCGCAATTCTAATATTATCAATATGTATTTGTATTATTGTAATATACAATTTTGCTACTGCAGATAATACTATAAATATCATTTTTGGTCATTTTTGTCATGTCACATTATTGTTACGTCAAAACAATATGATTTATTCTGATTAGCAAACTAACATATTCAAAATATTTAGGTTCAGTACAATATTGAACCCTATCAGCAACATGTCTACAAACCATTAGACACATTTCTACATTATTTTCAGAAATTTTATCAGAAATTGCTTGTTTTAACTCGGAGATTGTTTTCGGTTTGATCTTGCAAACAAGATCCTTTAGCACCCCCACAAGTGGTGATAGGTCTGGTAATCGTGAAGGAAACTACTTGCTCAACGTCTGCCTGTCCATCTCATTTCAATAAAAGGGTGTTACTTTCGCCATCCCGTGTACAGGTATACCTTAGGTTACGTCGTTTCGATTTAAGTCGTTCTCGATTATACATCGTTTGTAAAAAAAAGAAAAAAATATCAATCAAAACCACAATCAAGTTTAAGTCACTATGTTCGACTTTACGTCTGATCACCACAAATATTGAAGTCGTAACTTCACTAGAAAAACGTTAAAACCACATAAAATCATGTTACTGTGCTATTGATGCGGACAATCTACAGCGATCTAAGTCCGCGATGTAAATAAACAAACTGAATGTAAACATTAGTAAATCTAGACTTAATTATGTGTGTGTATGTGACTATAGACTCCGAAACGGCTGAACCGATTTTCTTGAAAATTTACACAGTTGTACTATAAGCGTCTGCGAGTGTTCTTAGCGAGGTTTTGTGTCGAGATACCCCCGATAAATATCGAAAATCGATAATCGAAAAAATCGGGTTATAGAAGGAGTGGTCCGATTTTAATAAAATTTGATACAAGATGTTTGTGTGTCTGCCTGTATGTCTGTATTTTTTTCAGCTCTTTAATTTTAGTTTTTGCATCGGGTTTGGCTCTAAGTAGGTATAATTATAGTTCTTAGTCTCAGCCATGATACCATTTACTCTGAGGACTTATTTAGCTTTCAAAATTCAGTTTACGACGAAAAAACTTATTTTATATCGATAGCAGGAAATCAAAATTTGACTTAGATTCATTCATTTTTCTTTCAGTCTACGGTTTCACTTTAACTGGAAACAACTATTGCTTTTTAGTCTTTCGTGCCAACGTTCTTTTTGGTCATCCATATTACAATTGTCGGATGAGATGCTAGTAAATTTTAGTTTTTTTGTCTGAGCTCCAGGACCATGGATTAGTTTTAAAGCTTTCATTACACCCGAGCAACGCCGGGCTATACTGCTAGTTTAACATAAATTAGCTTATTTTCTATTATCGCAAAATAATTTTAATAACTGTATTTGTTATTCAACCCTACAAAATAATTAATGTCTTAGATTCATAATGTCTTAGAGTAAATCACATTTACAAATAAAGAGTCCGCGATGTACTGTAAAGATCGCCAAATTGTAAATATCTACATTTACAAATATGTATGTACATCTGTTCTTAAATTTAGATTATTTTTTCCTGTACTATATTAAAAACTAAAATTTATTTGTTTGTACGCTTAAAATAGATCCTTATCGACCATATATTATTAAAAATGGATTTATAAATAAAACACAGAAATGGGAATGTTTATTTGTGGGAAAGTCTGGTGACAAGTAAATTCTCCTGGAACAAAGTACCAACGTAAGGTGAGATGTATATATATAGGCGATATATATATATATATATATATATATATATATATATATATATATATATTCTTTTCTTTCATGCTGAAACATGCATTTAGTGACATGGACACTGGCGTCAAGTTTCAATTTCGGTCATCCGGTGGCTTATTTAACCATCAACGGTTTAAAGCCAAACCTCTTCTCCGCACCGAAATTATTCGCGATTTGCTCTTCGCCGACGATGCTGCTCTGGTAGCCACATCCTTCGAAGAAGCCCAGGCTCTTCTTGATCGTTTTTCTGCCGCATGCAAAGCCTTTGGATTGACAATTAGCATAAAAAAGATTGAGGTAGTACATCAACCACACCCTACTCCGAAACAAGTTGAAGGTGTAAGGCAAAATCCACCTGAGTATAGATTTCCTGAGCGTAAACTGAAAGTCGACGGTCATAATATAAATTATGTCAAGTCCTTTCCTTACCTCGGTAGCAAGGTGAACCAAAGAGGTTCTCTTGACGATGAAATTGTTCACAGAATTGCTAAAGCCACTTGTGCCTTTGGAAATCTTCGTCACCGCTTGTGGGACGAAAGGGGTATTCGACTAGACACAAAAATCCTTGTTTACCGTGCTGTTGTTCTTTCCATTCTTCTTTACAGCTCTGAATCGTGGACTCCGTACAGACATCACATTCATCAGTTAGACGTATTCCACAAAAGCTGTCTACGCTCCATTTGTGGTCTTGGCCTCCGCGACAAGGTTTCAAATGCTAAATTGTTCACAAAATGCAAAATATCTGGAATCGAACCATTCCTTATCCAATCGCAATTGCGGTGGGCTGGTCACGTCTTGAGGATGCCTGATGACAGAATTCCGAAGATTGCGATGTGCAGTCAGCTGGCGGATGGGAGAAGGAATGTGGGACGGCCTTGGCTTAGGTACAAAGACAAGTCGAACAGTAACCTGTCTGCAGTGAACATACCATATGGAGGTCTTGCAAATGTAGTGAGTGACCGCAAAGAATGGAGATCACGGTGTTTTGAAGGTCTCCAGAAGTTTCAATCTGAAAGCATAAACAAACTGAAAGAAAACCGAGAAAGAGCAAAACGACTAGCAGCGGCACCACTGTCTGCAGCGGTCAATCTACATTCATGTTCTATTTGCGACCTTCTTTGCAAATCTCTTGCTGGACTGAAAAGTCATCAGAGGCAAAAACATAAATGAATTTTATAAATATAAGTTGTCTGAACCTCATACGTCGAAATCGACGGGAGAGTTCATCATATATATATATATATATATAGGCTCTATTTACGCTCTCACACCCTGATTGAGCACTCTGGAAGAATGGTAGACTTTGCAAAAACAGTAGCTACTCTAACATCTACGCATCGTTCATTCAGCAATGAATTAGAACACTCTCAGCTATTGGGTGTGTATAATGATAATATACACGGTAAAAAGTCTGCCTCCTTATACCGAGCGCCAATAGCTCAGAGGTAGAATCGCCGACTGACGCCAATTCGGTCGGGTTTCAATCCTAGGTTAAAAAGCAATCGGAGTCTCACCGTACTGATGAGCTGTAATGCAGCGAAACAGATCTGTCTGCGGATGACTATATATATGGGCATATTTTATCCTGATTATCATTTTATCTTTATCATCCATCTGTAATTATAGAATGACCATATGTGGTACTTTTTGGTCATCCATATTACAATTGTCGTATGAGATGCTAGTAAATTTTAGTTTTTTTTCTGAGCTCCAGGACCATGGATTAGTTTTAAAGCTTTCATTACACCCGAGCAACGCCGGGCTATACTGCTAGTTTAACATAAATTAGCTTATTTTCTACTATCGCAAAATAATTTTAATAACTGTATTTGTTATTCAACCCTACAAAATAATTAATGTCTTAGATTCATAATGTCTTAGAGCAAATCACATTTACAAATAAAGAGTCCGCGATGTACTGTAAAGATCGCCAAATTGTAAATTATAGAATGACCATATGTGGTCCTTTTTGGTCATCCATATTACAATTGTCGTATGAGATGCTAGTAAATTTAAGTTTTTTTTGTCATTATAACTAGACAAGAGCCTCTAAAAAAAAGATAGCGTGACATATTTTGCCCATATTTTATCTCGTTTGATACTCGAAGGAAGCGTTCATCATATATGGTTAACGAAACTAAAAATGTGTGCATTTTAAAACAAAGGACACTGGCTTTTTTATTTATATTACTCGTTTCTTTTTTTTTTTGTTTTTGTTTAGTTTTTTTATCGTAATTCCCTGTTTTTTTTTTTTTTTTTTTTTTTTTCTATCATGTCTTCCAGGTTGTAATTCTCTGACCATTAAAATAAGAATTGCGTAAAAGATTTAAATCCACAGAAAAACTGAAACATTTTTAATATTCTTCTTTCGTTCTTCGTTTATTCCCATTTTTCTTTCTTTCCTTTTTTTTTTTTTTTTTTCCTCGCGTTCCGTCATTATTTTTCTTTTTTTTTTTCTTTTTCTCAAATAAAAATGTTAAGAAAGAACATTTTCAATGCTGGAAAAAATGATAACAGTTACTGGACTTGAGAAACCTATTCTCCTGAAAACTTGTTTTCCTAGAAAGATTTTATAAATTTCAACCAACAGTAAGTCTGGCTGCTTTGTCAATGAATGCCGAATGTTTACTTACAAAGGAAGACTCGGCTAATCTTGCAAGTACCATTTACCATTCCATTTCTAATTTTATTTCTTTTCTTTTTTCCTCCGCTTCTCTCTTTCTCTTATCCTTTCATTTCATACTTTTTCTTTCTTTCTTTCTTTCTTTCTTTCTTTGATCTTCCATCTCTCCTCTCTTTCTTTTATCCTTTCATTTCCTACTTTTTCTTTCGTTCTTTCTTTCTTTCTTTTTTCTTTCTTTCTTTCTTTCTTTGATCTTCCATCTCTCCTCTCTTTCTCTTATCCTTTCATTTCCTACTTTTTCTTTCTTTCTTTCTTTCTTTCTTTCTTTCTTTCTTTCTTTCTTTCTTTCTTTGATCTTCCATCTCTCCTCTCTTTCTCTTATCCTTTCATTTCCTACTTTTTCTTTCTTTTTTCTTTCTTTCTTTGATCTTCCATCTCTCCTCTCTTTCTCTTATCCTTTCATTTCCTACTTTTTCTTTCTTTTTTCTTTCTTTCTTTGATCTTCCATCTCTCCTCTCTTTCTCTTATCCTTTCATTTCCTCTTTTTCTTTCTTTCTTTCTTTCTTTCTTTCTTTCTTTCTTTCTTTGATCTTCTATCTCTCCTCTCTTTCTGTTTTCTTTACATTCGTTCGTTTTCTTCACGTTTCTCCATTATTTTTCTCTTTTTTTATTCTCTTCGTTCTTCATTCATGTTCTTCTTCCTTCTTTACTTTATAAATTCCAGCAGACATTATTCTTTTTTTAATCGTTTCACCCCAAGCAAGGCGGTCACGCCACTGATACACAGGGAGCCACATAATAGAGAAAGATTAGATAGGAGGAGAGTAAAGAAAAAGACGAACCACTTACAGGGGGTGTCAGAGAAAGGAGCAAGGGAAGGATGGGAATATAGGTGTGGTGACAGTTGCAAAAGTAGAGAGAAAGAAAAAGATATACAGGGTGATGTAGAAAGTGGTTAAGAGATGGGTACTGACATTGCATTTAAATTCCTACTGGCTCTTCGGTCAATGAAAGCTGGTTGTTTCATTATAAAGAAACATCCGGTTGGTGTTACTTCCAACATTACCATTCCATTTCTTTTCTTCTTCTTCTTCTTCCACTCTTTTTTTCTTTCTATTTTTCTTAAACCTTTCTTTCTTGGTTTCTTTCTTTTCTTACGTTCTCTCATCACTTTTCTGTCTTTGTTTTTTCCTCTCTTACGTTTGTTTGATCAGTTTCTTCATTTTCGTCATCATCTTTTTCTTTTTTTAATTTTCTTCATTTCCTCTCTTTAACTTTCTGCTCTCCTTATTTTATTTCTTCGTTCCTCATTCATTTTCTTCTTCTTGCTTTATAAATTCTCTGGCTGTTAAGTAAGAATTCCGTAAGATTTGAATCCGCAGAAAAACGAAAACATTTTAAAAACATTTTTAATATTCTTCCTTAGTTCTTCGTCTGCGAGGGTGTAATGTGGACGTCGTTCAGTTGTGCCTCGGTTCTAGGTGAGAAGTCGGGTGTAACAACTCCAGACGAGTCCAGACTCAAATTGTTCGAGAATCTGAGGGCAAAGCATTCAGCCTTGTCTGCTGGGGAGGTAAGGACCTCGAATTTGTTTATTAGTGGGGGTATTGTGGACTTGCTCTTGTTAAGTACTCTTTTACAGAGTCGCCAGTAGTCTTTGGCACCGAACTTAGAGGATGCTATGCGTTGCTTCATTCTGGCAGCAAACAACATCTTAGCTTCGTTAAGCATTTTTTTACACTTATTACACGCTGAAGTGAAAAGGTGCCTGTTTTGGTCCGATGCGTAGCTACAATAGAGTTGGAAGAAATGATTCCGGTGGGCAATGGCGGCCAAGCAAGCGGGAGAGAACCATGGTGACGAATGAGATTTAAGCCGAAATTTCCTGGCAGGGATGAAGGCATCGATGCCAGCCTTAACCCAGATGCACATTCTTCGATGGGAAGACTAAAAACGTTGTTCCATGGGACGTCAAAGAGGAAGTCTCGGAACGAATCCCAGTCTGCTCTTTGGTAGCAGTAGGATATTCTACTTGTCTGGGTTTCTTGGGTCGGGTGGGAGTGGAACGAAATGTTGACAGAAACTACGGTGTGGTCAGAGTTTCCGAGTGGGCAGAGTTGTCTGGTAGTGCACGAGTCTAGGGTGGAGGTGAAGCAGAGGTCTAGCACTTCCTAATTATCTTTCTTTCTTTCTTTCTTTCTTTCGTCTTTTTTATCCACGCGTTTTATCATTGTTTTTTTCTTTTTCTCTTTTTTTTTTCAAATAAAAAGTGTTAGGAAAGAAATCTCCATCAATGCTGGAAAAAGCGATAACAGTTACTGGATTTGAGAAACCTGTTCTCCTAAAAATTGTTTTCCTAGAAAGATTTTATAAATTTCAACCAAGAGTAACACTGGCTGCTCGGTCAATGAATGTTGAATATTTCCTTATAAGGAAACACTCGACTGATCTTACTAGTAACATTATCAATTCATTACTTTTTTGTTTCTTCGCTCATTCTCTCTCTCTGTATTTTCATTACCCATTTCATTCCCTATTCTTTCTTTCTTTCTTTCTTTCTTTCTTTGATCCTCAATCTCTCCTCTCTTTCTCTTATCCTTTCATTTCCTACTCTTTCTTTCTTTCTTTCTTTCTTTCTTTCTTTCTTTCTTTGCCATTCTGTCCTCCTCTCTTCCTATTTTTATTACGTTCATTTCTTCTTTTATTTCCCTTTTCTTCATCATTTTTCTTTCTTTCTTTAATTTTCTTCATTCCCCACTCTTTAACTTTCTTCTCTCTTCTTTATTTTATTTCTTCTTTCCTCTTCTTTCATATTTTCTCTCTCTTTCTTCCTTCTTGTCTTTCCTTTCTGCATCATTTCTTTTTCTCGGGACATACGTCGTACTTCGAATGAAATCAATTAGGCCGATGTTCTCTTTCGTAGATTTTGTAGCCAACGCGCAACAGTAAAAAAAAAAAAAAAAAAAAGTTGATAATATTTAATTCTGACAAAGCTTGATTTCCCGATAAAAAAACAATGAACTGTGGAGGGAATTATTTTGACTCGTTTTCTTAATTAATTAAAATATAAAGAATTTCGGTTTTCGTTTAACCGGGAAAATCTCGTCACTCGAAATGAACGTCTCACACGTTCGCCATGTTTTAATTTGCCGAAGGACAGAGAAGCCAATTTGCCAAAATGCAATATTTCTTGTGATATCATCATCATCATCATCATCATCGTCTTTCTCTTCTACTCTGTTACTTGAAGTCTTAGAATGTTAGCGTTCTGGTTATGCAATACAATTGAAATAAGACAAAAGTTTCGGCAGCTGAATACTGACTATATGAAAAGACATTCCAAATTTGTTAGAAATTTTGGTTTAGACTTTATTATATTTTAAACAACATCGTTAGGTTTTTGTCAACGTGTTTCTTTTGGGAGAAAAACGAAGAAAGATGAATGAAAATACGAAAACAGTGGAATAAACACAACAAAAACAAAAAACAAAAAGAAAAAGTCAAATTAAAACAATTATCCTAAAATTTAAAACGAAAAAAAAAACCTACTAATGAAGCTTTGGACAACTATCCAACTGGTTAATGTTCATGACTTTTCCAAGGTTTCATAATAAGTGTAACATTAAAAATATATTTTGCTGAGTCATCAAAAATATCATCTCCGGATACCTGCGATCTCTTCAAATTTGTCTTATTTACTGTAGTACAAATAAAGAATTGAGAACGTTTATTCTAAGAGAGAAAGAAATCAATATATTTTGCTGAGTCACCTCCGGATACCTGCGATTTCTTGAAATTTGTCTTATTTAGTGTAGTACAAATAAAGAATTGAAAACACTTATTCTCTGCGAGAAAAGAAATCTGTATCACCTCAGCTAAGGATGTGTTACTAATGCAATAAGTGATATGACCAGTGAGATGTGAAATAGAAAAATATATGTTTCCGGATCAGGAATGTAATTTTACAAGAAAATAAATTAATCCAGAAGCAACCAAAAGCTTTTCAATTTTGCCAGAAAAAGAAGTTTTTTTTTTCATCTTTATGTGCTGTGCCATTTCAAGACGTGTGCAATCATGGCCCTCCACGACTTTCTATCCTTTTTAACCCCAAGAAAATGTTTTACACTTATTATCCCTCCCAATCCCTTTTACACAAATTAAAAGGTTACTTAGTGTTATCTTCTGTTCCTCTAAACTTCATTCATCTTGTGGGTGTCAAATTCTCCGAGCCCTTTTCTTCATTATATTTTACTAGATATTTCAACTGTTTCTTTTCGATTCTGAATATGAGTGTTCTTTTTGTTCCTATTTGCCTAAAAACATTCTCGTTGCTTCCATATTCCATTCATTTTATTCTCAGCATTCTTTTGTAGGACCACATATTTTGCTTCAAGTCTTCCATCTATCTGTGAGTAAACTGTCTAGCATTTACTGCCATATTTTTTTAAATCAGTGTCACCACTTCCTAGACAGTAAAGCCACTTAGGCACAAAGGGTTACAGGGTGTAGAAGAATTAGGAACAGAAATATTAATAATGACAAGAACAGTGCGGGTTCATCAAAGAAACCGGAACAAGTAACGCGATAGTATGCTCAGAATGTTATCAGAAAGAGCAATACAAGTACAGAAGGACGTGTACCTGTGTTTTATAGATTACGCAAAGGTGTTCGATAAATTATGCCACAAAGATTTGTTAGAGCTGCTCCGTAATATTCTGCAAAGACATTATAATAATCAAGAATCTATACTGGTAGCAAACTGTCTGTGTATAGACGGAAAATGGCAACGGCAGGTATACGAAAATAGAAAGCGGTGTAAAACTGTTGCATCGTCAAGGTATTTTAATTGTATTGTCACATGAAAGCAATGGCGATTTTATTAGCGTAGTTTACATGTGACACAAGAACAGTGCGGGTTCATCAAGGAAACCGAAGCAAGTAACGCGATATTTATGCTCAGATTGTATCAGAAAGAGCAATACAAATACAGCAGAACGTGTACCTGCGTTTTATAGTTTAATCAAAGCATTCGACAACGTACGCCACAAAGATCTGTTGAATGTAAAGACATTAGAATAATCGGTAAATTTTTGTTTTGTTCCCCGAAGGCCTTTACCCCGTCAAATCTTTCCAAAACATCCTTAATTCCGTGCAAATGAACATGCTGAACTGAAATCGATAATTGTTTATTGAAGAAACCTACCTTTCTTTCATGGTATCGACCATAAATACATTGGACTATATCTCACCCCTTACCACCGTTGTCATCTCTGATTCACCGCTGAATGACTTGAAGCGTAGGTTACTTTTTTCGGTCGATTTTCTCCATTTGAGCAATTACTCGGTTTCGAAACTCATTTTGCGCGTAGGGATTGCAAAAAGGACGAAAAATCGTAAAACTACGCGTGAATTCAGTCTGCAGTAAATAACATTTTTGAACTGTGGTTACGGGGTGAGATAAACAGCGACAAGAAGTTCCATATATTTCTGCTCGATAAAATGAAAAAACGTAGGTTTCTTCAATAAACAATTACCGATTTGAGTTCAGCATATACATTTGCTCGCAAATAGGGATGTTTTTGATAGATTTGAAGAGGTAATGGCCTTCGGGGAACAAAACAAAAATTTATCGAATAATCAAAAATTTCTTCTGGCAGCAAACCGCCTGTGTATAGACGGAAAATGACATCGGCAGATATACGAAAATAGACAGCGGTGTAAGACAAGGTTGGGACTTCTCGCCTGATTTATTTAACCTATACAGCGGGGTAACTCCGAACGAACTAGAAGTCATGCCAGGATTCGAAATTGGCCGCTAAGAGACGCAGATTACACAGTGTTGATGCCAAACACGGAAATAAAAATTAAAAGACCTCCTACAGAAGGCAGCGAAGGAAAGCAAGAAGAAAAGACTAAACATAAATTACAAAAAAAAAAAAAAAACTGAATGCATGGTCATCAGCAAAAAGAGGAGCCTAAAATGACTATTACAGGTCGGAGATACTGAAATCAAACAAGGCACGGAAAGAAAACTACAAAACCTACCATAGAAGATAACTAAAGAAAGCGAAAAGAAAGGACTAAACATGAACTACAAGAAAACTGAATCCATGGTCATCAGTAAGAAGAGGAGCCTAAAATGACTATTACAGGTCGAAGATACTGAAATCAATCAGAAATAGAAAATTGCATAGCTGGGGAGTGTTAATAATAGAAGACGGAAAGTACGACACTCAGATCCAAAGACGTATTCGGATGGCCAAAGAAGCGCCCCAAAAGCTAAGCAATGTATTAAGAGACAGAAAAAATATATAACCCCGATTTGTCGTTCTGAGTCCAATGCACCACAACGCACGCAATAGAGTAAAAGTAATTAAACAATTGCGATGAAAATAGAAAAACTGACCTTTTGACACGCCATGTTTGCCCATGATATTATTATTATTAATACTGCTCCCACATTGAGTTTTCACACTAGGAGCAGCTGATTGTTCATACCGCTAATTAAGTGACAATAGTTCAGCAATCTTCATAGTATTCTATAGGTTTTCAATAATGTCGTTACATAATTTCTACGTTGCCAGTAGTAGCATCAGAACAATGAGGGTTCGTCAAGTACACCGCAACAAGGAGAGCAATCTTTATGCTCAGAATGTTATAAAAAAGGGCAATATAAGTGCAGAAGGACGTGCACCTGTGTTTTATAGACTAAGGAATTTGACAAAGTGTGCCACAAACATCTCAGCAATATTGACATATTTTTTAAAAACAGTAGAATAATCAAGAATCTATACTGGTCGCAAACCGCCTGTGTATAGGCGGAAAATGACATCGGCAGATATACGAAAATAGAAAGCGGTGTAAAACTGTTGCATCGTCAAGGTAGATACGATATACAGAGAAAGTGTGCTGCGGTATTTTTCAGCAAAATATCTGGTGCTAAATAGATATACACAGAACAATACAATAGTTACAATAACAAAGACAGAACTTACAACACAGAGAGGAGAGATTTAGACCGCAATAGTCGCTGAAGTAATCAGTCCTAATATTACTCGAATGACACTCGAATATTATGCCTCGAATGCTAATATTCTTTACTTAAATAGACTCTTTTAGACAGTGGTCCATTCTATCATTGAGAGTACTGCAGGGGTGTTAGCCACTCTACAACAAAGGTGTATCTTCGCACCTAATTTATTCAATTTATACAGCGAAGTAATTCTGAGAGAATTAGAAGTCCTACCAAGATTCATTATTGTCGGGCACAATCGTAACAATATAAGATATGGAGATGACACAATGCTGATAGCAGGCAGGAAAAGGAAACTACAAGACCCCCTACAGAAGGTAGCGAAGAAAAATGAGAAGGAAGGACTAAGGGTAAACTACAAGGTGATAGAATGAATTTCTCTAGTTGCTTGTTTCTGGCGTCTCGAATTTTAGTTCGCGTTCTGGGTTGTAAACTCTCTCATTTTTTTACAGTTGATAATTAGTATTTTCTTCTCGCTTTTCTTTACTATCTTGTTTCTGCAGTCCTCTTTGTATGCATGCAGTCAACACTGTGTCATCTGTGTAATCGAGTGGGTCAAAAGATCAACCACAATTGAATTTAAACAGTTTCATTTATGATAATGCTGTAAAACTAGAAATGTCTCTTTAAATCTTACGCGGTGAATGTTTTTTTTTAATATAACAAAGCTGAGTAACAGATTTGACATGACTGGCCTTACCCTATTTTCCGACCTCAAGTGGAATCATTACATTGAATCAATAGCAAAATCCACTACTAGAAAGGTTGGGCCACTGTGCTGAGCCAGCAAGTTTTGTTTTTTTTTCCGCCTGAATCCATCTTGCACATATGTCATGTCTTGGTATGACAATAAACTGCATCCGACAACCAGGCCTCTGATTGAGAAATTGTGAGGAGCATGGAACCACCTCTTTACTGCTGTTGCTTCAAAGTCCATCTTGACTTGAGGTGGTAGTACCTGTTAAGGTCCTAGTTATGGGCAAATACTTTACACGATGAAAGTATAAAAATAGACTTTTAGAGTAAAAATTCCGGGAATACATTTGTGAAGGAAAAAATATTACCAGCAATAATTTTGGAAAGAAAATAAAATATTACTAACAATACCTTTTTGT
This sequence comes from Ascarosepion bandense, assembly GCA_037127315.1. Taxonomy (NCBI): domain Eukaryota; kingdom Metazoa; phylum Mollusca; class Cephalopoda; order Sepiida; family Sepiidae; genus Ascarosepion; species Ascarosepion bandense. Next base: position 110,556 of record JBBBDQ010029853.1, read on the forward strand.
AAAAAACAAAAAAAAAACACACCAGCAATACATCCTGCTCACAGCAAAAAAACATTTTACAAAAACACGTCAAAGAAAGCTGATCTGCAAACTTATTTCTTACAAAGAATATACATTCTATCCATACAAATCTAAAAATCTTGTCGGTATTAAATAACTTTTTGAGGTTGATAAGCCGTAAAACAAACCAAATCAAACCTGACTTACGATCGAATCAGGCTGAAAGGTCACACCGTGCTTAGTACAAGGCCCAAGAGTCACTTAAAGTAGAGATTACTGAATGATGTTATTGCATGAGCGTAAGGAGATGAATTAAGAAATGCCGTTTTTTAAATAACGATTAAAATAAACTTCAGATGGTTAAGATTTTGGAGATCGGGGAAGCATCCACTTGGGAGTCTTTTTCACAAGTAGCGGTTCGAAAAGGAGCTTTTATTTTTATAAATGAGATACAAAATGAATAGAAATTATACGTCCCAGTCTACGTGGAATGACGGACCTTAGATGTGAGGGTCAGGTCCGATGGAATTAAGGAATGTAGCTCGTCAGAACATTTGCCATGGAATTAGCGATAGAGGTTTGAGACATTTCACCTGTAGGAAAGGAATTATAGGGTTGAAACTAATTTATCACCCACAAAACAGTAGAACGCTTATGAATTCTATCGCTACTAGAATATGACGACCAGGTAATTCTAACACAGATACGTCATCAACATCTATCCATCACACCCAGATGGTGCATAGGGCAGCAACCTTTTGTTGCTGTTTCTGTAACAAACTGTTTTTTACGGGGCAGTGTTGTTAACCCTGCACCCAAACCCCCAAACTTGGAGGACCGCTGGACCATTCCTGGTCCTTACGTTTACAACACCTGGTATTCCCAAATAGTCACCCATTTAAGTACTGACCACGCTTGATGTTACTTAACTTCGGTGAGCGGACGGGAACCGGTGTATTCAACACGATATAGCCGTAGACAGATACGTCACCAGCACTCAATTCTTTTGGTATGATTTGGCTTTTGTAAAAATAAAGCATATCAGGAGGAGTCGGGTACAAGAAACCAGTGGTCTTTACAGCATCTTTTGCGATAGAACTTATTTATGAGTTTTACTTTGGGTCTTCTGTGAACTCACGTCCCAGTAAACGTTCAAGATAATGAACATCCTTCATAGAACAGCCGTGCATCACGATAGGCGAACGTTTGAGGTCTGCTCGGTGATGGTGAAACGTTACTAGTTTAGTTATGAAGTTACTGAATCTTCTTCTTCTTATCTGTGCCTTGTCCTTTCAGGACGTAGGCAATCCTGGCTTTTCACGTCTCCTTATACCTGGTGGGGCTTAGCGCGCTTTCTCCTATTACACCACGCGACCCCTGTTCTCTCATCCACTTGTTCAGGCACTTCAGATATATTATCAGCTGCTTTCCTCTGTCTTTTTTCCCTCTATCTAGCCTGTTAGTATCAGGTTCTCCAAGCCTTCCTTCCTCATTGATTGTCTCAGGAACTTCAGTTGTCTCTTCCTGATGATCAACATTAATTTCCTTTTTGTTTCCATCTTTTCCAAAACCTCATCATTGCTCACATGCTCAGTTCACGATATCCACAGCATCCTTCTGTAGAACCACATTTCAGTTGCTTCAAGTTTTTCCTTCATCTTTGATGGTATTGTCCAGCATTCACTGCCATATTTGAGGACGGACATCACATGGCAATCCAGTACTCTCTTTCTAGTTTCTAGCGAAATTGTCCTGTGCATTCTTTTTTTTCTACTGAACCACCAGAGCCAGGTCAGATGAGAGATCAGCTGCCAGGGTCTGGTCATCTAGATTTCTACATTTTCTTTAATGACTGACAGCGACAACAGTTACTGTAAAATAACTCCAGAGAATAATTTTCTTACTGATATTTCTCTCTCTCTCTCTCACTCTCTCTCTCTTTATATATATATATATATATATATGGAGAGAGAGAGAGAGAGAGAGAGAGAGAGAGAGAGAGAGAGTGATATATATATATATATATATATTATATATATAATCTGAACACAGGCACACGCATGCATGGGGGTAAACTCTGAAAATTTAGGAAAATTCAACGTGCTGTAGGTTAGCAAGCATGTCCTGCTAGATCAGTTACGATTGACAAGTGAGTTCGATCCTTATTGGATGCCCAATACTTTCGGCCTTGTGCCACATTTAAGCGTCGAAAATTGCCATAGCAGTATTTTCACGTGTAAGATCACGCAATAAAGGCTGATATTTGTCTATATTTCTGAGACGAGGCAATATTTACAGTATTTACAATATTCGGACTTATACTTCTTTCCACAGCTACATGGAATGGCGTACACACAGTCCTTAGTCATGTCCTCCACTGTCGGGAGTCTTACTCAGGAGAGGTACCTACGAAGTGTAGAACCACTTCTGAAGATTGTCCTGATGTTATATGGACCACAGATCCGTTGTATTTTCTCTGATAACCCCTTCACATAGGGTAGACAGACCTCCTCCTGGTGTGGCCAGAGTATGAAGGTGTCATCAAGGTATCCACAGATTCTAAAGCCAACTCTGTGGCTGAGATACGTAGCTGACCACATATGTAGGGAGAAAGGGATCACCGCCCCCTGTAGGATGAAGTTAAAATAATAGATAGAGAACGCTACTGGAAACTACGTAAACTTAAGGAATCAGCACATATGCTAGGCTACAAAAATCTCCTAAGCCGACCAAGCATAGAGATGAACACAATATGGGAACCAGTAATACGGAGTGCCAGAGAAAATCAATAGGGTAAAAAATTGCAATATGAACTCTGGTAAAAAAAAAAAAAAAGGGGGTGACTGAACATTAGGTTTATAAGCCCCAAAAATGCAGTTGTTCTTAAGGGCCAGTGGATATAGACGTTGGTTAGTTCCTGTGATTTGACCCAAAGAGTTGTGAGTTCAATACCATTAACTGACAGGGTTACAGTGATATAACTCATGACTACCAGAAGAGGCTTTCTACGCAAAGGATACCTAAACTTCTTTATAAATGGAATTTGTCTCTCTCTCTCTCTCTCTCTCTGTGTGTGTGTGTCCGTCACCTATAGACGCCGAAACGGCTGAACCGATTTTCTTGAAAATTTACACAGTTATACTATAAGCGTCTGCGAGTGTTCTTAGCTAGGTTTTGTGTCGAGGTACCCTAGATAAATATCGAAAATCGATAATCGAAAAAATCGGGTTATAGAAGGAGTGGTCTGATTTTAATCAAATTTGATACACTCATAGACAAAGACATAAGAAACGATATTCAGAAGTTTCAAGGTTGTAGTTCTTACAATAGTGCAGAAAATCGATAATATATATATATACAAAAGGCAAGATGTTTGTGTGTGTGTCTGTTTATCTGCCTGTATGTCTGTATTTTTTCAGCCCTTTCATTTTAGTTTTTGCTTCGGGTTTGACTCTAAGTAGGTATAATAGTAGTTCTTAGTCTCAGCCATGATACCATTTACTCAGAGGACTTATTTAGCCTTCAAAATTCAGTTTACGACGAAAAAACTTATTTGATATCGATACCAGGAAATCAAAATTTGACTTACATCCATTCATTTTTCTTTCAGTCTACGGTTTCGCTTTAACTGAAAACAACTATTGCTTTTTAGTCTTTCGTGCCAACGTCCAAAGAGTCTGAGCTCCAGGACCATGGATTAGTCTTAAAGCTTTCATTACACCCGAGCAACGCCGGGCTGGACTGCTAGTATATATATATATATATATATATATATATATATATATATATATATATATATTGGGTGCGATTGGTAAATTGTCGCAATTATTTTATTATTTCAAATATTCTTTAGGCTGAGTCTGAGCTCCAGGACCATGGATTAGTTTTAAAGCTTTCATTACACCCGAGCAACGCTGGGCTATACTGCTAGTACCGTAAATAAAAACTGATATTACAGATATTACAAGCGATCGTTAAAAACCTTGTCGGCTCGCCTGACTTCCTTAAATCTGTCAGTCTAAATTTCTTTTTTCTTTTTTTATGTGCCGTATACCTTATGTGCCATGAGGGACTCTAAAATCAAGCAGGTACAGAAATTTAAATACCTAGGAAGTGTTCTAACTGATATCCGATGGCGAATTGGCATGACGAAAGAAGCATTCCAGAAGTTAAGTAAAGTATTAAGAAACAGGACAATTTCACTAGAAACGAAGAGGAGAATACTGGATGGCTATGTGATATCAGTTCTTCAATATGGCAGTGAATGCAGGACAATATCATCAAAGATAAAGGAAGAACTTGAAGCAGCTGAAATGTGGTTCTACAGAAGGATGCTGCGGCTATCATGGACCGAGCATGTGAGCAATGATGAGGTTTTGGAAAGGATGGAAACGAAAAGGAAATTAATACTGAGCATCAGCTGAAGTTCTTCTGACATGCAATGAGGAAAGAGGGCTTGGAGAACCTGTTACTAACAGGCCAGATAGAGGGAAAAAGAGACAGGGGAAAACAGCAGATAACATATATGAAGGACCTGATCAGGTGGATGACGGAACGAGGATTGCGTGGTGCAACAGGAGAAAGCGTACTAAGAGCCACCAGGGACAGGGAGATGTGGAAAGCCTACGTCCTGAAAAGACATGGCACATAAAAGAAGAAGAAGATACCTTCAGGGTATAGGTGATCTCCACATCTTCCTCCCCTTGTAGCTCTTAATAAATTTTGTCTTGTTATTTTGTTTTACCATCCATTTGCTGAAGCCCTTGAATATGTAACGCACTGCTTCTCTTGTTTCCCTGTCTGCTCTGAGAGTATCAAATTCTTGCTTTATTCAGTCAGTCAGTTAAGTGCCATACGTGATACACGCTTGGGCGATCATGTCTCTTTCGAGACATGACTGACTGGGTAGAAGATTATCCCGCAGTAGATTGCCATTGCTTTCTGCGGTAGACTGGTTGCCAACCAAGGCTATAGAACCCAATCTGTCCTGTTAATTAACCCATAACTGGAAGGAAGAGACGGATTAATACCTTTCCCAAGGGTATTTACGCGTAAGTGAATGCAATGAATTCAGCTGGAATTCGAACTCGGCTCCCCGATTTCTCGTTCCGAGCCGATATCCAATGTACCACAACGCACATCCCACATCTTCTTTATAACATGTCCCAGAAACGTTAACTGTCTCTTGAAATTATTTCTAAAATCCCGTTTGTGATTTTAGCACTTCCTCGAAATTTCTACTAAATTCTATCCCATTTAAACTATTAAAAAAAATTGTGTTGCCTTTCAAAAATGAGTCTACTGCTATTTAAAAAAAATAATAATCAATATTTGGTGAGGTTTTTCTTTATTTTACTGCTTGTAATCTTGACGTCTCTGACTCTTGTTGATCTGCAGTCATTGAATGGAAGGCTTTAAGAATTCGGGTTTAGTTCTTTATCAAACCTCAGATATTATCATAAAGCCATTCTATCGTTGTGAGCATAAGGGTTGGGGATGAAAGAGAAAGTAGGGATTAAATGGAAATACCTGCGTCTTTTCTCACTTAAGCTAAACCCATCAGACTAATACACTGTCAGACGCAATAGATTCACGCCTTTGTTAAATTCCCGTCACGGCGACGGCAACAAAAATAAATACAAAATATGTGTGTGTGTGTGTGTGTGTGTGTGTGTGTGAGAGAGAGAGAGAGAGAGGGAGGGAGGGAGAAGATGAGGAAGACAGAGCCAACAATTTTTTGCTGCCTTCACCAGACAAAAAAAAAATCTTTCAGTCGAAATTATATTGCCTCGTAAAATTTGAACTAGGTGATTACGCAGTGGCAATGAAGTTGGATTCGTCATTACAAAGTTTTCGGTTCAAATTCTTATTATCGTTATTTGCAGCAAGAAAGAAAATTTCTGGTTTAACACCGAAACAAAAAATAAAAAACAAAACCAACAAAAACTAAAAAAAAAACACATCACTTCGTCTGATTTTATAATGCAATTTAATATTTTCAAAATTAAATTGGCACTAAATAATGTTCGTGATGTTAATTGGAAACAAGTTGAAATTTCCGGGATGCATATTGTGGAAAGAGGGCTTGGAGAATTTGACACTCACAAGACATATTGAAAGCAAGAGGGGCAGAGTAAATTACCCAATGAGATTATTTAAATGGATAACAGAAGGGTATAGCAAGAGATTAAAACAAAAAAATAAGTGGAAGTTGTGGAGAGCTATGATTACTCACGTCCTGAAGGGATGCGGTAAATAAAAGAAAAAAGATACCGTGTTAGTTTCAGGTTATAGTATATAGTCTTATCTATCTATATATAAAATTTTGTGACTTCCGTTCGTCCATCTGTCATACTTTCTAAAATAGCCATACATTGACCGATGGAAACAAAATTTGGGGAAAAATGCAAACTGGTAAGGGAGTACAAAATAAAGTATTACATTTTTTTTAATATAACTTTATGTAAGCTGACTAAACTAAGTAAAATCAGTTGTTTCCGGGCTAAAACAACTCGATTTTGACAACATTTTAGGTGTTTGTTTTTTTAACTTTACAAGAATCCAGTTTCCAGTTCACCCTGTATTCGCGAAGACTTTGTATAAACAATTCAAAGACCAAAACGCTTTAAAATCTTGGAATTTGACTCCAGAATGAAATAACTACACATGACCAATTGTATGTTGCATGCTCAAGAGTAAGAACTCCTAAGAATTTGTTCTTCGCTCTTCGCTCTTAAAAATTATTATTGTTATTGATATCTTATAAAATTAAACTAAAGGAATTATTAAACCACGAAATAGACTTATTGTCAAAGTATTTTCCAAAGAAATCATGTTCAATATTTACATTATTCAGACTATTGTCCTCATATGTGTTGCCATTTTACGACGTTTCGGCCGTTGTACGCTCCTACCTTCTTCTAATGCTAGGAATTTCGAACAGAATCCTTTGTTAAAATCATTCTCATTCCTTGCATAGAGTTTCTTCTGGTAGTTATGAGTTACGCAAAGGATGTAGAGGATATACTCCAGTGATTGTAATGAAGGGTTCGGTTCGAAATTCTTAACACCTGAAGAAGGCGGGAGCGTACAGCGGCCGAAATGTACAAATGGCAACAAAGATGAGAACAATAGTCCGAATAATGCAAATACTGTAAATACTACCTCATCTCAGAAATATAGACAAATAGAAGGATCTATTATTAAACGTCGTACAAATGGCAACAAAGATGAGAACAATAGTCCGAATAATGCAAATACTGTAAATACTACGTCATCTCAGAAATATAGACAAATAGAATGATCTATTATTAAATGTCGTACGAATGGCAACAAAGATGAGAACAATAGTCCGAATAATGCAAATACTGTAAATACTACCTCATCTCAGAAATATAGACAAATAGAAGGATCTATTATTAAACGTTGTACAAATGGCAACAAAGATGAGAACAATAGTCCGAATAATGCAAATACTGTAAATACTACCTCATCTCAGAAATATAGACAAATAGAAGGATCTATTATTAAACGTTGTACAAATTGCAACAAAGATGAGAACAATAGTCCGAATAATGCAAATACTGTAAATACTACCTCATCTCAAAAATATAAACAAATACTATTCAAATTTCATCGATTGGTTTGCAAAATAGAACGAACGTTGAACAGTTTCTAGTTTTAAAAAATATTGATAACATGTTTTGCAGATCTCAAGTTTTATTATGCAAGAAAATAGTTTAGTTCTTATTTATAAATAAATGGTAAGATAAATAACAAATAGGAAACTTTTATCAATCTGACATGTTTCACTGTTAATATTTATTCCGATTCAAATTTGATCTAAACTTATTTATAAGTGGAACTTTGTCTGTGTGTGTCTGTCTGTGTGTTCGTTATATATAGACTCCGAAACGGCAGAACCGATTTTCTTGAAAGTTTACACAGTTGTACCATAAGCGTCTGCGAGTGTTCTTAGCTAGATTTTGTGTCGAGGTACCCCCGATAAATATCAAAAATCAATAATCGAAAAAATCGGGTTATAGAAGGAGTGGTCCGATTTTAATCAAATTTGATACACTGATAGACAAAGACATAAGAAACGATATTCAGAAGTTTCAAGGTTGCAGTTCTTACAATAGTGCAGAAAACTGATTATATATATATATATATATATATATATATATATATATATATATATATATATAAAAGGCAAGATGTTTGTGTGTGTGTCTGTTTATCTGCCTTTATGTCTGAATTTTTTTCAGCCCATTTATTTTAGTTTTTGCTTCGGGTTTGGCTCTAATTATGTATAATTGTAGTTCTTAATCTCAGCCATGATACCATTTACTCAGAGGACTTATTTAGCCTTCAAAATTCACTTTACGACGAAAAAAACTTGATATCGATAACAAGAAATCAAAATTTGACTTACATCCATTCATTTTTATTTTAGTCTACGGTTTCGGTTTAACTGGAAACAACTATTGCTTTTTAGTCTTTCGTGCCAACGTCCAAAGAGTCTGAGCTCCAGGACCATGGATTAGTTTTAAAGCTTTCATTACATCCGAGCAACGCCGTGCTATGCTGCTAGTTACAAATAAATCCAAAATTGATTCATTCATTTTTCCACGGCTTACCAACTCTTTGCAGGTTATTTAAAGCTAGAAAATATTTTTAGATTGGAAGATTTTAAAAAACAATAATGGTCTAGTGATACAAGTTTTAATAATTAACCCATAGCTCGGGGAGAAGCGGTGGAGTCATACTTTTCTCAGAGATATTTACACGTAAATGATTATAATAAATCTAGCTGGAATTGAAACTCAGATCTCTGATTAACAATTCCGAGCCATTATCCACTTCACTACTGACAACGTGATATGGCCGTAAATCAAACCAACCGTACATCCATGGTTACTGCCCCTGGTATTCCCAAACGGTCACCGATCTAGTTACTGATCGGGCTCAGTGTTGCTTAACTTAGATGATAGTACAAGAACGGTGTTTCAACGTGATATATATATATATATATATATATATATATATATATATATAATCATTTCACCCCAAGCAAAGCATTAATGCCACTGGATGTTGGGGTTACAGCGAGAGAAAAAAATGGTACGGGTGATGTCGAAGAAAAGATAAGATAGGGATGGGAATCAAGTAGATAAAAGGTGGCAATTGATGTTGCATTTAAATATTTCGAGATTGTAGCTATGAGGGAAGCAAGCAAATGAAAGTGAGTTTCACAATCGGGAAGTACGAGAAAGATAACTGTTAGAGTAGAAGAGGCGAAATTGAAACTCAGATCTCTGATTAACAATTCATAGCCATTATCCACTTCACTCCTGACACATACAATTTTACAGCGCTTGGTATTCCCAAGTGGTAATCGATCTAGGTGCTGATCAGGTTCGACGAGGCTTAACTTCGGTGATCGCACGTGTTTCAACGTGATGTAACTGTAAGACTATAACGTCAAAAGATATAGGCCCCAGAAATATTAACAAAGTATCCCTATATAACAGAGTAATTTTTAAGAATATTTTCAACTTAATTAAGGCGGGACCGCCACTAATGTTCAGGGGGTTACAGTGAGAGAAAAGACTAAATCCAGCAGATGTTGAAGAAAGGATAAAAGATGAACGGGATTCAAGAAGATAGAAGATGGTGACTGACGTTGCATTTACATTTTTGGAGATTGTAACTATCAGGGAAGCAAGAAAACGGAAAGGAGTTCCACAAACGGGAAATACGAGAAAAGAAACTGTTAGAGTAGAAGAGAAGGTTACATTTAACTAATTCTACAATAAACGGGTGGGACATTGCTGCCAATCTAATATCGCGAGTAAATACACGTGGTCGGGATATCAGGGGAAAAGTTGTCAGCGCAGTTGCCATGAAAATACTTGTAGAAAATACAGAGGGAAGGGGCCGTATGTCTGTCAACTAGAGTATAGCAAGGTAGTAATTAATTTCATCATTTTTCTCTTTCTCTTAAATTCTGATGTTTTTTTGTTTTTTTAATCGTATCACCCCGAGCAAGGCGGTAACGCCACTGATGCGCAGGGGGCTACGTAATAGTGAAAAGATTGGAAAAGAGAAAGCCGGACACCACATCCTAAACAGGGAACAAGGAATGAGCCTCTTAACCTGTTCAATAGACGTGGGTGGAGTGTGAACCGGGCGATAGATAGATCTATCTACTCCAATTGAAAAAAAAAAAAAAAACAAAGTGAGAAGATTTGAAAAGAGAAAGCCGGACACCACATCCTAAACAGGGAACAAAGAATGAGCCTCTTAACCTGTTCAATAGACGTGGGTGGAGTGTGAACCGGGCGATAGATAGATTTATCTATGCTTTCTTTTCTATGTTTTATGCTTTCTTCACATTGGTTATACTCTCCTGGGTAAATAAACATATCCACAAAGTACATTTATTTCGTTTAAATTTCTTGTAAACAGGGTTTGTAGGGAATCTTGTTAATCTTGTCTCTACCCAGTGCTGGATGTACCTAAATGCTTAGCAGGCCTCAAAAATCTAGGGGCCAAGGAGTATAATATCTTTGACCCTGTCATAAGCCTTTCATACTCCCGTTCGGTGTAACTTTTTTTTTTTTTAAATCATATCACCCCAAGCAAGGCGGTAACGCCACTGATGTGCAGGGGGCTACATAAGAGTGAAAAAATTAGAAAAGAGAAAGCCGGAAACCACATCCTAAACAGGGAACAAGGGATGAGCCTCTTCATCTGTTCAATAGACGTGGGTGGAGTGTGAACCGGGCGATAGTTTAGTCTATCTACTCCAACTTCGGTGATCGTTCGTGTTTCAATGTGATGTAACTGCAAGACTATAAATTCAAAAGATGTAGGACCCAGAAATATATTTGATTAACCAAGTATTCTATATAACAAAGTAATTTTAAAAAATATTTTCACCCTAATTAAGGCGGGACCGCCACTAATGTGCAAAGTGTTACAGCGACAGAAAAGACTAAATACAGCAGATGTTGAAGATGAACGGGATTCAAGAAGATAGAAGATGGTGATTGATGCTGTATTTAAAGTTTTGGAGATTGTAACTATCAGGGAAGCAAGTAAACGGAAGGGAGTTCCACAGGCGGGAAATGCGAGAAAAGAAACTGTTTGAGTAGAAGTGTTATATTTAACTATTTCAGTGTTAAAAAAAAGTTGGACCTAGATGCCAATCTAGTCAGTCAGTTAAGTGCCATACGTGATACACGCTTGGGCGATCATGTCTCGAAAGAGACATGACTGACTGGGTAGAAGATTATCCCGCAGTAGGTTGCCATTGCTTTCTGCGGTAGACTGGTTACCGACCAAGGCTATAGAACCCAGTCTGTCCTGCTATCTAACCCATAACTGGAAGGAAGGGACGGATTAATACCTTTCCCAAGGGTATTTGCGCGAAAGTGAATACAATGGATTCAACTGGAATTCGAACTCGGCTCCCTGGTTTCTCGTTCCGAGCCGATATCCACTGTACCACAACGCACATCCAATCTAGTAGCATGCTTAAATTCACGTGGTCGGAGCACCAGGAATAAAACCCTTTTCAGAGTAGTAAATATTTGTAGAAAAGACAGAGGGAAGACACGTCATGTTGGTGAGAAAGTGACTGAAATCGAGATGCCAAGTCAGGACTTATAACATTGCAGATCCTTCTTTGGATTTTGTTGAGAACCTCGAGATAATAGCAGAAGCACCGGGCCAAATATGGCAATAGTATTCCATGCACGGACGAATGGTAGATTTATAAATGTGCAAGATGGATTCTGACGAGAAAAGCTTTCTGGCCCGACAGAGTGACCCAACCTTCGTAACAGTAGCTGCAGCTATTGATTCGATGTATTCGATCTACTTCAGGTCGGTTGAAAAAGTGTTACGTGTTGCTCTCCTGGAGACTGGCGTCATCTATTCTGGTGGCTAGCAGGACAGTTTCTCAATTGTGGTTAAAGAAAAGCAGTTTTGTTTTGAAGTCATCAAATTTACAAGACACTTAAGCGAACCCGAAGGAGACTATCAGCATCTTTAATTTTTTTTTAATTGTTTTTTTACTTTTTTCAGCGCAGTCTTATCGGTTATTACATAAAGTTTCCGATTATCAAAAAAAATTTTTTTTAAATTTCAATATTTAAACAATTTTAGTGGGAGCTCACTTTTTCATACAACGTTATAGTAAATCGTTCCTCCATTTTGGAACCACTCGCGTTGGGGTCACTTTGTTTTTTTTTGGGGGGGGGGGCGAGTTGTTGCTCTTGTTTTTGTCTTTTTCAATTTATTTGTAGTTCTTACGATGGCATCTTCCTCGGAAACGCCAAGAATTTATTCAAAAATTTCGCAAAGGATTCAGTTGTTGAATATGCGCAAGCAAAAAGTTAATTTCACAGGATCGATTTACTATAAGGTTGTATGAAAAACTGAGCCCCCTCCACCTAAAATTGTTTAAATGTTGAAATTTTTACAAATTTTTCGTCAATCGGAAAGTCTAGGGTTTACTCGATAAAATTGCACTGATAAAAGTAATAAAAATTGATAATCAACCAATTTACAGGTGGTCGTAATGTCGTATCGGCGAGTAGTTCCAAAGTGGAGGATCGACTTACTATAACGTTGTATGAGAAACTGAGCACCCCATAAAATTGTTTAAATATTGAAATTCTTCCAATTTTCTTTTTTGTCAATCGGAAAGTTTAGGCTATAATCGATAAGATTGCACTGAAAAAAGTAAAAAAAAAAATAAAAAAAAAAAAATGAAAAACATCAAATTTAAAGGTGGTGGTAATCTCCTTCAGGTCCGCCGACATTTCTTGCTCCAAGTAACCATCGGAGGTCCGTTTCAAAAGCAGTCTGCCAAGTTTACTTTGCCAGCCCTTGGCATATTTCATACTGAGACGTGAGTAAATGGTGGTTACATCTGCATAGATGCGTACTTGAGAACTGATGACATCCGGGAAAATCATTGATGAAGGCCAGAAACAGCGTAAGGTCTAGGATAGAGCTTTAAGGGACACCAGTGTTAGTTTGAAAGGATGTAGAAGCTTGCCCGCTCAAAACTACCATCATTTCACAATTTGATAGAAACGACTGGATTAAATCAAACAATCGCGTAGAAGTACCGTAGCCCTGGAGCTTGTGCAGAAAGCCAGCATGCCAAACACTATCAAACGCTTTGGAGATATCCAGAGCAACAGCTCGAGCTTAGGCATTATTATCAAGAGCCTGGTATACATTTTCTGTAATGGTACATCAACGGTAGACCTGGCAAAGCGGAGACCATATTGTTTGTCAGAGAATAGATCGTGAGAGGTGAGATGCTTAACCAATTCAGCACTGATTAGAGCCCCGAATACTTTGCCGAAAATCGGTAAGAGGCTAACAATTGAGAACTTCCAACAAGCAGGAAACCAAGAAGCAAAAAGGCAATAGTTGTAGAGTTTGGAGAGGACTGGAACCATCTTAGGGGAACATTTCGTCAGGATGATGGCTGGTATTCCACCACCTTTACTTGTCTTATGAGAGTCTAATTTAAAAATGATGTCCGAGTTAAGAGACAGGGTTATGCATAGACTTGTTGCCAACCAAGGTTATAGAACCCTATCTGTCTTATTTAACCCATAGCTGGAGAGAGCAGTAAATTAAAACCTTTCCCCAAGGGTAAATGCGCGCAAGTGAATGCAACGAATTCGAACTCGACTTTTTAATTTTTCGTTCCGAGCCGATATCCACTGCACCACAACGCACATACGTATAGTTCACCTTTCCTTATATAACAAACTTTATTCGCAAATTCAACATTTGAAAACAGTTACTGCTTTGATGAATGGAGGTAAGATAAAAGGAGGTGGATGAAATTGAAGATTAAGAGGAAAGGCCGGATAGATGAGTGGTTCTTGACTTGAAGAGCTTAAGATTGTAGTTTTCGAATATCTTGAAATACTAAAGAGTAAATTTATTCAATAAAATAGCCAATGGTTTCAAACCATGGGGTCCTGGGCATGACGGTAAACTGCATCCAGCAGACTCTGACTGGGAGGTTGTGAGGAGCATGGAACCACCCTTTAATTGCTATTGTCCTCAGGTCCACCCTGACCCAGAGTGTTAGCACCTGTTAGGGTCCCAGCTATAGGCAAATAGTTAAACCCTAAACTGGGGTCAAAACACTATGAAGGTGTGAAAATACACTTTTATTGAAATATATACATAAAATAGACTTTTTTTTTTTAAATCACATCACCCCAAGCAAGGCGGTAAGGCCACTGGTGTGCAGGGGGCTACGTAAGAGTGAATAGATTGGAAAAGAGAATGCCGGAAACCACGTCCTAAACAGGGAACAAGGGATGAGCCTCTTCACCTGTTCAATAGACGTGGGTGGAGTGTGAACCGGGCGACAGCTTAGTCTATCTACTCCAATTGAGAAAAAAAGAAAAGAGTGAAAAGATTGGAAAAGAGAAAGCCGAAAACCACGTCCTAAACAGGGAACAAGGGATGAGCCTCTTAACCTGTTCAATATAGAAAATATACGTTTTTGAAAAATATTATGAACAATACATTTTTGAAGGAAAAAAATTATTATCAGCAAAACATTTTTAATACAAAACAGGAAAACATTTTCAGTTTTCTAAAATAAAGAATAAAAACAAAAAAAATTAAAATCTAAGTAAATCAACCTTCTCACTATAACTGAACATTAAAAAAATAACTTAAAACCCCACTTTTTGGCATTAAATAACCCACAGGTTGATATGCCATTTAACAAACTCAAACCACGGCTTCCAGACGACTTCAGAATCTTCTGCAACTTTTCTGGGCGGTCTCTTTTAGTTGGTTATCGTTGCCATAATCCTTACCATCTTTGGTATTACAAGTTTTGTTAGTCTTTCATTCAACTACGTCCCTCGCATGATAATCAAAAGGATTGCAGGAAGTTAGGTGGCCAAATGTAATTGGTGATGTGTTTGCAGAAACCGTTTCATAGGTTTGATCAGGTTCTCCTGATTGTGTGGCATGGTGCAAAGTCCTGTCGCCAGACAGACTTTTTCAGCACTCATCTTCTTGAGCCAAGGTAGCTCTACCTCCTCAAGGCACTTGATGTAGATCACCATGTTCAGTGTGAGGTCTCCACTAATAAATTCAGGAGTTCTTATCAAAACGATCAGGGCAAGATTTCAGTTGCCATACCTTCGTTATCACCATCAAACTCATGGAAGTCTTACTCTTATTGGGGCTTCTGACAAAAATGCAAAGCTGGAAAGGATGCCATTTCCAAATTTTTAGTGGACTTAATTGCATCATGGTGCTCTTTTTCTCAGAGAGTGCTTACTCGACCCTACTATATTGCGAAGTTGACAAAATCAATGTACATGCACAAAATTAAAAATAGTGACAATTTACTAATCGCTTCCTATATAGGATGCAATGAGTAAATTGTCGCTATTTTTTACATGTTCTAAACTATAACACACACACACACACATATATATATATATATTATATATATAAAATAGTGACAATTTACTAATCGCTTCCTATATAGGATGCAATGAGTAAATTGTCGCTATTTTTTATATGTTCTAAACTATAACACACACACACACACACATATATATATATTATATATATAAAATAGTGACAATTTACTAATCGCTTCCTATATAGGATGCAATGAGTAAATTGTCGCTATTTTTTACATGTTCTAAACTGTAACACGCACACACACACACACACACATATATATATATATATATATATATATATATATATAAAATAGTGACAATTTACTAATCGCTTCCTATATAGGATGCAATAAGTAAATTGTTGTTATTTTTTACATGTTCTAAACTATAACACACGCACATAAAAATAGTGACAATTTACTGATCGCTTCCTAAATAGAAAGCGATGAGTAAATTTACGCTCTTACACCCTGATTGAGCACTCTGGAAGAATGGTAGCCTTTGATAAACAGTAGCTAATCTGGCATGTACGCATCGCTCATTCAATAATGTATTAGAGCATTCTGGGTATTGGGCGTGTATAATGATAATATACATGCTAAAAAGTTTGCCGCCTTCTACCGAGCGCCCATAGCAGAGATAGAATCACCAACTAATGCCAATTCGGTCGGATTTCAATCCTGGGTTAAAAGCAATCGGCTGTCTAACTGTACTGATGAGCTGTGATACAGCGAAACAGATCTGTCTGCAGATGATATATATATATATATATATATATATATATATATATATAGTTTAGAACATGTACAAATTATAATTTACTACAAAAGTGTACATTTTGTTTTGACAGCAAAAAAACAATGTCTCATCAGGTAGTTAATAATGATGGTAATAAACATTAATTTTGAAAAAGAAAATCTGACTTCCTCTTTATTTTTGAAAAATTATTTTTATACGAGGTAATGAGGATAGAAAAGATGGGAAAAAAAAGGGGAAACAAAAAGGAAAGAGAGTGATACATAAAATAAAAAGAAACAGAGAAAATAAAGAAGTGGGTATGAAAAGCAAAGGGGAAGACAGGAGAGAAAGAAAAAGCTAAGAGGAGAGAGCCGATAATAATGGCAAAGAGAGAAATAAAGATTTTTAATTTTCCCATCCGTTCTATCCTCTTTACCTCGTACAAAAATAATTTTCCAAAAATAAAGAGGAAGTGAGATTTTTTAATTTTCTTTTTCAAAAATAAAATTTATTACCATCCTTATTAACTACCTCATGAAACATTGTAAACATTTGTAGTAAATTATAATTTCTACATGTCCTAAACTATAACTTCTAATAAATATTTATAGCTCTATTTTTATACTGAGCACTGTTTTAAATGAATGTTTTGAATGTTGTTAATACTTTTTTTGTGCTTTATTCAATTCGATATATATATATATATATATATATATATATATATAAGACTGCCTTCTTCCACCGAACGCCCGTGGCCAAGGGGTAGAGTCGCCGACTGACACCAAATCAGTTGGGTTTTGAGCCTGACAATAAAAACTATATATATATATATATATATATATATATATACACACACTAGCAGTATAGCCCGGCGTTGCTCAGGTGTAATGAAAGCTTTAAAACTAATCCATGGTCCTGGAGCTCAGACTCTTTGGACGTTGGCACGAAAGACTAAAAAGCAATAGTTGTTTCCAGTTAAAGCGAAACCGTCTGAAAGAAAAATGAATGGATGTAAGTCAAATTTTCATTTCCTGGTATCGATATCAAATAAGTTTTTTTCATCATAAACTGAACTGTGAAGGCTAAAAAAGTCCTCTGAGTAAATGGTATCATGGCTGAGACTAAGAACTACAATTATACCTATTTAGAGCCAAACCCAAAGCAAAAACTCAAATAAAAGTGCTGAAAAAAATACAGACATACAGGCAGATAAACAGACACACAAACATCTTGCATTTTATATATATGTATATATTATTGATTTTCTGCACTATTGTAAGAACTGCAACCTTGAAACTTCTGAATATCGTTTCTCATGTCTTTGTCTATGAGTGTATCAAATTTGATTAAAATCGGACCACTCCTTCTATAACCCGATTTTTTCGATTATCGATATTTATCTGGGGTACCTTGACACAAAACCTAGCTAAGAACACTTGCAGATGCTTACAACTGTGTAAATTTTCAAGAAAATCAGTTCAGCCGTTTCGGAGTCTATAGGTAACGGATACACAACAAAGTTCCATTTATAAATAAGTATATATATATATATATATATATATATATATATATATATATACACACACACACACACACACCCAAGTATAGGGTAGGTATAGATAGAATAAAATTCTGTATCCAAAGAAACACTATTCTTAAAACAGTGCTCAATACAAAGTAGAGCAAATAATATCTATTTAGAATTTATAACATAAATGTTATATCACTAAAAAAGTAGTTAATTTGTAGTAATATAAAGTTTTTGTAGTGATATAACATATTTGTTATAAATTCTATTATATATATATATATAGGAAAACACCACATCATCTAAATTGCTTATAAACTAACTGCTTTAGATGATGTGTTGAGTTTCCCTTTATGTATCTCACCAGCAGTATAGCCCGGCGTTGCTCGGGTGTAATGAAAGCTTTAAAACTAATCCATGGTCCAGGAGTTCAGACTCTTTGGACGTTGGCTCAAAAAACTAAAAAGCAATAGTTGTTTCCAGTTAAAGCGAAACCATAGACTGAAAGAAAAATGAATGGATGTAAGTCAAATTTTGATTTCCTGGTATCGATATCAAATAAGTTCTTTTCGTCATAAACTGAATTTTGAAGGCTAAATAAGACCCCTGAGTAAATGGTATCATGGCTGAGACTAAGAACTACAATTATACCTACTTAGAGCCAAACCCGAAGCAAAAACTAAAATAAAAGGACTGAAAGAAATACACACATACAGGCAGATAAACAGACACATACACACAAACATCTTGCCTTTTATATTTATACATCATAGATTTTCTGCACTATTGTAAGAACTGCAACCTTGAAATTTCTGAATATTGTTTCTTATGTCTTTGTCTATGAGTGTATCAAATTTGATTAAAATCAGACCACTCCTTCTATAACCCTATTTTTTCCATTATCGATTTTCGATATTTATACAGAAATATTATGCAGAATAAAATGCAGAAATATTAACAAAATCAAGCAGACTATCTTGCTCCCTAATCAAATATTGGTTACCTAAAAAGAGGTTTTACAGATTAGCTTTTCGTCCTTTCACTATGAAGTTAATATTTTAAGGATGATAGAAATAAACGCAGAAATATTAATAAAATCAAACTCTCTTGTTTTGTAATCAGACATTGGTTACCTAAAAGAGAAGTTTTTTTTTCTTTATACAGATTGTGCTGTGACTATACTGGCAGTAAACATGAAAATATTATTAATGTAACTTTTATTCTATTGTACAGATTTCCAGGAAATAAAAAAAATAAAAAATTTTAAAACAAGCAAATTTGGTAAAATATTTTATTTCTTATTCAAATGTTAAACAAAATTTTTTTTAAAAAACTTTTCAATTTTTAAATGTCCAACTGATCACCTTAGTAGGTGGCAAATCAAAAAAAAATTTAAGATCACACTTTCTTTCTGCAAAGATCAGAAAAACGCACCTGAAGATGTTCAAAGGTCAGTCATAAAATGGCTGACTTCTTAAAGATACCAGTTTTGGTATTGATGAGTGGTATGCGTTGTACAAGAGACAATGTGATTAGAAATGAGCTCAATTTTTTTTTTGCGTTAAACAAAACAGATACCAAATTATTAAATTTTATGAAATAGCAAAGTCCAGTTTTACTCTGTCAATTAATTTCAAATTGGTCTCCACTATGTAAGTCAAAAAGAATATGCATATATGTGATTTCTTAAAATGTATAAAAAAAAAAAAAAAAAAACTATTTTTTTCAGATTTGTAATCTAGTGTTGTGGTACAGTGGATATCGGCCCGGAATGAGAAACCAGGGAGCCGAGTTTGAATTCCAGTTGAATCCATTGTATTCACTTATGCACAAATAACCTTGGGAAAGGTATTAATCCATCTCTTCCTTCCAGTTATGGGTTAAATAGCAAGACAGACTGGGTTCTATAGCCTTGGTCGGCAACCAGTCTACCGCAGAAAGCAATGCCAACCTACTGCGGGATAATTTTATGCCCAGTCAGTCATGTCTCTTTCGAGACATGATCGCCCAAACGTGTATCACGTATGGCACTTAACTAACTAACTAATCTAGTGTTGACTTGATAGAAATATATGGAAGTAGAAAAAAACAAAAAAAAAAAAACAGATTTCTGACTATAAACTTAAAAAAATTAAAATTTTTATGTCTCAAGAAATGAACTGAACAAATATAGATTCTCATATTTCTCTTCATCTAACATACATTTTCACATTTTACAAGGATATTTTGTGGAAAAAAATTTTACTATGTTTCATTATATTGAAATATATGTTAAATAATTTTCTAAGGTGCCTGCAAATACAGTATTGAAACAGTCAGTCAGTGATTCACGCTTGGGCTGTCATGTCTCTAAGGTTACCATTACTTTCTGTGGTCGACTGGTTGCCAACCAAGGCTTCAGAACCCAACCTATTTTATTTAACCCATAGATGGAGGAAAAAGAAATGGATTAATACCTCTCCTAAATGTGTTTGTGCATAAGTGAATGCAATGAATTCAAGTAGAATTCTAACTCAGCTCTCTGATCTCTCGTTTTGAGCAAGATTGGAATAAAATATGAATTTATTTATTGTAATTTTAACCTTCATAAAGAAAATTAAATTAAATCTGCCAAAACAGAAAAGAAATGCCAGTCATCTCCCATCAGTAAGGACAGATTTTTGGTATAGTTAAAAAACAAAAAAAAAGTCTTATGCAAAGGCAAATACGATAAAATCCGACAGAATGATTATATAAGAAACAAACAGGAAAGCTTTTATAAAGACAAATGATAAATTTATGCACATTTTCTAAGTATTTCATATTTTCCGAAATCAGGCCATATGAGCATATTTGCTTTGGCTTTCATAAGAGGGATCATTTTACAATAAACTTACATAGAAAATTGGACTCTGTTTTTAAACTTCTGTAAAATTAAAAAAAAAAAAAAATTAATTTTTTAATCTGAACACAAAAGATGTCTGTTCACCAATCAATGTCCCCAAATCTTTTCAATACTTGATCTTGGTCCTGCAGATCTTTCTGAACCTTCTTCCTCATGTAGAAAATAGGACAATCTCGACTGGAATAAATAAAAAAAAACATTTTTTATCTCAATTTTCTCGAAGGAGAAGTTTACATTGTTTACACAAAGAACACATTTTGTTGTTGTTACTAAAACATTTCAACTGTAGTGCCGTTCCAGCCTTCATCAGGTGCTAGTTGATGTGAGTGAACTTCATGTTAATCATGAAACAAAACAAAATGACAGGCTTCAAAATTAAGCTACAGTAAAGCAAAAAAAATGTCAGTGAGTGCAGTCAAATTTAAAGCTGCAAGTTCTCCATTCAGGATTGTCCCACAGATCAATAGCCTAGTGGATTAAGCATGTTGAATCATGAATTTGATGATATAGTAATTGAGAGTTCAATTCCTGGGCTGGGTAGTGTGTACTTTGGTCTCAGTAGAAACTGGACAAGCAATAATTGAGCTAAAGCAAATTTGGATACCTGAATAAGCATGCGTCTGATGAAATCTAAATGCTGTGCTAGCAACAAAGAGGAGAACAATAGTCTACATTAAAGAAAGAAAAAAGAGACAAAGAAGAAAAAAAGAGACAAAGAAGAAAAAAAGAGACAAATAAGAAAAAAAGAGACAAATAAGAAAAAAAGAGACAAAGAAGAAAAAAAGAGACAAAGAAGAAAAAAAGAGACAAAGAAGAAAAAAAGAGACAAATAAGAAAAAAAGAGACAAATAAGAAAAAAAGAGACAAAGAAGAAAAAAAGAGACAAAGAAGAAAAAAAGAGACAAAGAAGAAAAAAAGAGACAAAGAAGAAAAAAAGAGACAAAGAAGAAAAAAAGAGACAAAGAAGAAAAAAGAAACAAAGAAGAAAAAAGAAACAAAGAAGAAAAAAAGAGACAAAGAAGAAAAAAGAGACAAAGAAGAAAAAAGAAACAAAGAAGAAAAAAAGAGACAAAGAAGAAAAAAAGAGACAAAGAAGAAAAAAAGAGACAAAGAAGAAAAAAAGAGACAAAGAAGAAAAAAGAGACAAAGAAGAAAAAAGAGACAAAGAAGAAAAAAGAGACAAAGAAGAAAAAAGAAACAAAGAAGAAAAAAAGAGACAAAGAAGAAAAAAAGAGACAAAGAAGAAAAAAAGAGACAAAGAAGAAAAAAAGAGACAAAGAAGAAAAAAAGGAGACAAAGAAAAAAGGAGAGAAAAAAAATGGAGACAATAAAAAAAGAAACAAAGAAAAAAGAAACAAAGAAAAAGAAAAAGAAAAAACAAGAAAAGAAAAAGGAAAATACAAAATTATCATTGCAGGTAATATAACTGAAAAGGTCAATTTTGAAAATATTAAAAGAACCTGAAAATCCAAAATGGAAATTAAACGAATTAGATTAGAGCCTGATGGAAACAAAAAAGAATAAAGAGTGCAATTCAAGAGTATCAGTTATGTAAGTTCAGTGAAGTTATTGTCCTTTCAAATCTTGTTGGGTCAAACGTCATATCATCTTTTGTATTCCCTCCCTATATTTATTGAAAAAGTTCTCAGCCTCACCCAGAAAAAAAGATTCATAACCAAACATCTTTGTTATGATAACTCACTACAATTTCTCATAAAACTAAAAAAAACTAATTCAGATTTCTGTGCAGGTGAGACAAAGATGCAACAAATCTAAAAATGAACAAAACAGAGGCTCGATCAGTGATAAATTATCTGCAAAAGAAAAATACAACACTTAAGGAAATCCCTGAGGATACAGACATTTGCTGAGGAGTCCCTTTCTAATGGTACTCTCAAGGAGTGGGCTGCGGAATTCAAGTGGATCAGGGACAGCACAGAAGATGACACTCGGTCAGATGGTCCAAAAACTTAAAAGATTGATGAACAAGTTGATGTCATTCAATGCATGGTTTCAAATGATAACTATCTGCCGCAAACAAAGATGCCTGAATCCATAGACACTAGTTCTAGATTGGTCCATACTGTTTAAACTAAGATAAGCAAGCTGTCTGCTAGACAGGTCTCCAAGGTGGGAGAGAGAGAGAGAGAGAGAGAGAAAGCAAAGAGGTGGGAGAGAGAGAGAGAAAGCAAAGAGGCGAGAGAGAGAGAGAAAGCAAAGAGGCGGGAGAGAGAGAGAGAGAGAGAGAAAGCAAAGAGGCGGGAGAGAGAGAGAGAGAAAGCAAAGAGGCGGGAGAGAGAGAGAGAGAAAGCAAAGAGGCGGGAGAGAGAGAGAGAAAGCAAAAGAGGCGGGAGAGAGAGAGAGAAAGCAAAGAGGCGGGGAGAGAGAGAGAGAGAAAGCAAAGAGGCGGGAGAGAGAGAGAAGGCAAAGAGGCGGGAGAGAGAGAGAGAGAAGGCAAAGAGGCGGGAAAGAGAGAGAGAAAGCAAAGAGAGAGAGAGAGAGAGAGAAGGCAAAGAAGCGGGAGAGAGAGAGAGAGAAGGCAAAGAGGCGGGAGAGAGAGAGAGAAGGCAAAGAGGCGGGAGAGAGAGAGAGAGAAGGCAAAGAGGCGGGAGAGAGAGAGAGAAGGCAAAGAGGCGGGAGAGAGAGAGAGAAGGCAAAGAGGCGGGAGAGAGAGAGAGAAGGCAAAGAGGCGGGAGAGAGAGAGAGAGAAAGCAAAGAGGCGGGAGAGAGAGAGAGAGAGAAAGCAAAGAGGCGGGAGAGAGAGAGAGAGAAAGCAAAGAAGCGAGAGAGAGAGAGAGAAAGCAAAGAGGCGGGGAGAGAGAGAGAGAGAGAGAGAGAAAGCAAAGAAGCGGGAGAGAGAGAGAGAGAGAGAAGGCAAAGAGGCGGGAGAGAGAGAGAGAGAGAGAGAAGGCAAAGAGGCGGGAGAGAGAGAGAGAGAGAAAGCAAAGAGACGGGAGAGAGAGAAAGAAAGAGGCGGGAGAGAGAAAGCAAAGAGAGAGAGAGAGAAAGCAAAGAGGCGGGAGAGAAAGCAAAGAGGCGGGAGAGAGAGAGAAAGCAAAGAGGCGGGAGAGAGAGAAAGCAAAGAGGCGGGAGAGAGAGAGAGAAAAGCAAAGAGGCGGGAGAGAGAGAGAGAAAGCAAAGAGGCGGGAAAGAGAGAGAGAAAGCAAAGAGGCGGGAGAGAGAGAGAGAGAAAGCAAAGAAGCGGGAGAGAGAGAGAGAGAAAGAAAGAAAGGGAGAGAGAGAGAGAGAGAAGGCAAAGAGGCGGGGAGAGAGAGAGAGAAGGCAAAGAGGCGGGAGAGAGAGAGAGAAGGCAAAGAGGCGGGAGAGAGAGAAAGCAAAGAGGCGAGAGAGAGAGAGAGAGAAAGCATAGAGGCGGGAGAGAGAGAGAAAGCAAAGAGGCGGGAGAGAGAGAGAGAAAGCAAAGAGGCGAGAGAGAGAGAGAAAGAAAGAGGCGGGAGAGAGAGAGAGAAAGCAAAGAGGAGGGAGAGAGAGAGAGAAAGCAAAGAGGCGGGAGAGAGAGAGAGAAAGCAAAGAGGAGGGAGAGAGAGAGAGAAAGCAAAGAGGCGGGGAGAGAGAGAGAGAAAGCAAAGAGGCGGGAGAGAGAGAGAAAGCAAAGAGGAGGGAGAGAGAGAGAGAAAGAAAGAAAGCGAGGGAGAGAGAGAGAAAGAAAGCAAAGAGGCGAGAGAGAGAGAGAAAGAAAGCAAAGAGGCGAGAGAGAGAGAGAAAGAAAGCAAAGAGGCGAGAGAGAGAGAGAAAGAAAGCGAGAGGCGAGAGAGAGAGAGAAAGAAAGCAAAGAGGAGGGAGAGAGAGAGAAAGAAAGCAAAAAGGCGGGAGAGAGAGAGAAAGAAAGCAAAAAGGCGGGAGAGAGAGCGAAAGAAAGCAAAAAGGCGGGAGAGAGAGCGAAAGAAAGCAAAAGGCGGGGAGAGAGAGCGAAAGAAAGCAAAAAGGCGGGAGAGAGAGAGAAAGAAAGCAAAAAGGCGGGAGAGAGAGAGAAAGAAAGCAAAGGCGGGAGAGAGAGTGAAAGAAAGAAAGAAAGGGAGAGGGAGAGAGAGAGAAAGAAAGCAGAAAGAGGGGAAAGAGAGAGAGAAAGAAAGAAAGAGACGAAAGAAAGAGAGAGAGAGAGAAAGAAAGCAAAGAGGAGGGAGAGAGAGAGAGAGAGAAGGCAAAGAGGCGGGAGAGAGAGAGAGAAAGCAAAGAGGCGGGAGAGAGAGAGAGAAAGCAAAGAGGCAGGGAGAGAGAGAGAGAAAGCAAAGAGGCGGGAGAGAGAGAGAGAAATCAAAGAGGAGAGACGGAGAGAGAGAGAGAGAAAGCAAGAAGGAGAGAGAGAGAGAGAAAGCAAGAGACGGAGAGAGAAAGAAAGAAAGGGAGGGAGAAAGCAGGGAGAGAGAGAAAGCAAGCAAGAAAGAAAGCAAGAGAGCGAGAGAGAGAGAGAAAGAAAGCAAGAGAGGCAGAGAAAGAAAGCAAGAAAAAGGCAGGAGAAAGAAAGCAAGAAATCGAGAGCGAAAGAAAGCAAGAGCGAGAGAGAAAGAAAGCAAGAAATCGAGAGAGAAAGAAAGGCAGGAGAGAGAAAGAAAGCAAGGTGGAGAGAGAGAGAAAGAAAACGACGGAGAGAAAGAAAGCAAGAAATCGAGAGAGAAAGAAAGCAAGAGAGGCAGGAGAGAGAAAGAGCGAGAGAGAAAGAAAGCAAGAGAGAGGCAGGGAGAGAAAGAAAGCAAGAGGCAGGGAGAGAGAAAGAAAGACAGAGAAATCGAGAGAGAGAGAGAAAGAAAGCAAGAGAGGCAGAGAGAGAGAAAGAAAAAGAGACGGGGGAGAGAGAGAGAGAAAGAAAGCAAGAGAGGCAGGGAGAGAGAGAGAGAGAGAAAGAAAGCAAGGCAGAGAGAGAGAGAGAGAGAAAGAAAGCAAGAGAGAGGCGGGAGAGAGAGAGAAAGCAAAGTGGTGGGAGAGAGAGAAAGCAAAGTGGTGGGAGAGAGAGAAAGCAAAGTGGTGGGAGAGAGAGAAAGCAAAGTGGTGGGAGGGAGGAGAGAAGGCAAAGAAGTTAAAGAGAGAGAGGGTGAAATCCAAGACAAGTGATTGAATGAGAGAAGGAAAGCAATGAAAATAGCAATTTTAATAGTGAAATTTTTAGACCTACTTGTTAATCTAGTACTATGCTTAAATTTGGCATATCATGGTGAAACTATATTACCGTGAAAGTATTTATAGAAAAATTACAAAGAAGCAACGTTGGGGTAGTGGCAAGCTGATTGAAACCAAGATAGCCAGGTTAAGACCAATAACATTGCAGATTTTTTTTTCAGACAATGTCAAAAATCTCTAGACACATAGCAGAAGCAGCAGGGCAGATATGAGAGCAATATCCAATGCACAGATGAATGAAGACATACAAATGCCTAAAATAGATTCTGGCAAGAAAATTTATCTAGCACAACACAGGAAACAAAATTCCTAGCAACAGACTTAGCAATTGATTCAATATAATTGTTCCACTTCATGTCCATGAAAAATGTTAAGTCTGGTTAAAAAAAAAAAAAAATCAAAGACCACTATAGATTAGTCAATGAGCCATAAAATCAGGTATATCTGGCTACATTCATTATTCATTCTTTCACTACAATTACCAGATTGTTGACGAGACATCATCTCTTCCTTGCTTCATCTGACACAAAAAAGAAAAAAATTAGCCTCATCTTTTTAAGCACCTGCTTCTCTGTTGAGAAGAGGGAAGAAAAACTATTGATCTTCAGTTTATGGCACATGTTTTCCAATAACGAGGTTTCTGATTTTCTCACTTCCTCATCAATTTGCAAGGAAGGAAGAGAAAGCAATGCAAAAAGAGTTCAGTGGAAATCATTTTGGGAAATGGGTAAGAGTGAAGCAGGGGGTATAGACACTGGGGGGGGGGGGGATGAGGTAACTGGGTGGGCACCCCCTCCCCAACCACTTTCTGATTTGCTAGTATTTCTTTTCTTTAATATATGCATCATTGCTGGGCAACCAACCAGAATTGATGGCAGATGGAAAAGTGTAAAAAGAAGAAAGGGGGTGAAATAGAGGCAAGAAAAAGCAAAGAAGCTGAGAGAGTGGGGAGAGAAGAAGCAAGAGAGAAAGCAAAATAAAACAGTGAGAAAGCAATAAGAAAGAACAAGTAAAGAATTGAAAGATATAGAGAATATAAGAAAATGACAGAGAGAAAAGAAGTGAGAGTGAAAGAGAGAAAAAAAGCAAAAAAGTGAGAGAGCACAAAAAAGTGAGAGAGAAAGAGAGCACAAAAAAGTGAGAGAGAAAGAGAGCACAAAAAAGTGAGAGAGAAAGAGAGCACAAAAAAGTGAGAGAGAAAGAGAGCACAAAAAGTGAGAGAGAAAGAGAGCACAAAAAGTGAGAGAGAAAGAGAGCACAAAAAGTGAGAGAGAAAGAGAGCACAAAAAGTGAGAGAGAAAGAGAGCACAAAAAGTGAGAGAGAAAGAGAGCACAAAAAGTGAGAGAGAAAGAGAGCACAAAAAGTGAGAGAGAAAGAGAGCACAAAAAGTGAGAGAGAAAGAGAGCACAAAAAGTGAGAGAGAAAGAGAGAACAAAAAGTGAGAGAGAAAGAGAGAACAAAAAGTGAGAGAGAAAGAGAGCACAAAAAGTGAGAGAGAAAGAGAGCACAAAAAGTGAGAGAGAAAGAGAGCAAAAAGTGAGAGAGAAAGAGAG
This sequence comes from Ascarosepion bandense, assembly GCA_037127315.1. NCBI lineage: Eukaryota > Metazoa > Mollusca > Cephalopoda > Sepiida > Sepiidae > Ascarosepion > Ascarosepion bandense. The sequence goes on from JBBBDQ010029853.1 coordinate 137,878, forward strand.
CAAAAGTGAGAGAGAAAGAGAGCAAAAGTGAGAGAGAAAGAGAGCAAAAGTGAGAGAGAAAGAGAGCAAAAGTGAGAGAGAAAGAGAGCAAAAGTGAGAGAGAGAGCAAAAAACTGAGAGAGAGAGCAAAAAACAGAGAGAGAGCAAAAAACTGAGAGAGAGCAAAAAACTGAGAGAGAGAGCAAAAAACTGAGAGAGAGCAAAAACTGAGAGAGAGAGCAAAAAATGAGAGAGAGAGCAAAAAATGAGAGAGAGAGTAAAATGTGTGAGAGAGAGAGCAAGACAGAGAGAGAGAGAGCAAGAAAGTGAGAGAGAGAGCAAGAAAGTGAGAGAGAGAGAGCAAGAAAGTGAGAGAGAGATCAAGAAAGTGAGAGAGAGAGCAAGAAAGTGAGAGAGAGAGCAAGAAAGTGAGAGAGAGAGAGCAAGAAATTCAGAGAGAGAGAGCAAGAAATTCAGAGAGAGAGAAAGCAAGAAATTCAGAGAGAGAGAAAGCAAGAAATTGAGAGAGAGAAAGCAAGAAATTGAGAGAGAGAGCAAGAAATTGAGAGAGAGAGCAAGAAATTGAGAGAGAGAGCAAGAAATTGAGAGAGAGAGAGAGAAAGCAAGAAATTGAGAGAGAGAGAAAGCAAGAAATTGAGAGAGAGAGAAAGCAAGAAATTGAGAGAGAGAGAAAGCAAGAAATTGAGAGAGAGAGAAAGCAAGAAATTGAGAGAGAGAGAAAGCAAGAAATTGAGAGAGAGAGAAAGCAAGAAATTGAGAGAGAGAGAGAAAGCAAGAAATTGAGAGAGAGAGAAAGCAAGAAATTGAGAGAGAGAAAGCAAGGAATTGAGAGAGAAAGCAAGAAATTGAGAGAGAAGCAAGAAAATGAGAGAGAGAGAAAGCAAGAAAATGAGAGAGAGAGAGAAAGCAAGAAAATGAGAGAGAGAGAGAAAGCAAGAAAATGAGAGAGAGAGAGAAAGCAAGAAAATGAGAGAGAGAGAGAAAGCAAGAAAATGAGAGAGAGAGAGAAAGCAAGAAAATGAGAGAGAGAGAGAAAGCAAGAAAATGAGAGAGAGAGAGAAAGCAAGAAAATGAGAGAGAGAGAAAGCAAGAAATTGAGAGAGAAAGAGAAAGCAAGAAATTGAGAGAGAGAGAGAAAGCAAGAAATTGAGAGAGAGAGAGAAAGCAAGAAATTGAGAGAGAGAGAGAAAGCAAGAAATTGAGAGAGAGAGAGAGAGAGAGAGAGAAAGCAAGAAATTGAGAGAGAAAGCAAGAAATTGAGAGAGAAAGCAAGAAATTGAGAGAGAGAAAGCAAGAAATTGAGAGAGAGAAAGCAAGAAATTGAGAGAGAGAAAGCAAGAAATTGAGAGAGAGAAAGCAAGAAATTGAGAGAGAGAAAGCAAGAAATTGAGAGAGAGAATGCAAGAAATTGAGAGTGAGAGAGAGAGAGAGAAAGCAAGAAATTTAGAGAGAGAAAGCAAGAAATTGAGAGAGAGAAAGCAAGAAATTGAGAGAGAGAAAGCAAGAAATTGAGAGAGAGAAAGCAAGAAATTGAGAGAGAGAAAGCAAGAAATTGAGAGAGAGAAAGCAAGAAATTGAGAGAGAGAAAGCAAGAAATTGAGAGAGAGAAAGCAAGAAATTGAGAGAGAGAAAGCAAGAAATTTAGAGAGAGAGAGAGAAAGCAAGAAATTGAGAGAGAGAGAAAGCAAGAAATTGAGAGAGAGAGAAAGCAAGAAATTGAGAGAGAGAGAAAGCAAGAAATTGAGAGAGAGAGAAAGCAAGAAATTGAGAGAGAGAGAAAGCAAGAAATTGAGAGAGAGAGAAAGCAAGAAATTGAGAGAGAGAGAGAGAAAGCAAGAAATTGACAGAGAGAGAGAGAGAAAGCAAGAAATTGACAGAGAGAGAGAGAGAGAAAGCAAGAAATTGAGAGAGAGAGAGAAAAAGAACAGGCATGGAAGTTAAAAAGACAAAGCCAAGAGACAATAAATTTTAGTTTTGCTTCTTTATCAGCCTAGAAGAAAATGTCTAAGGTACAACCTCTATAAATAAACAATGGCTGTAAATTCCACACCCAACTTCAGAAGGACAAGCAAGTCACAACATGTAAAGCCACATTTTAAAAAAGTAGGTCTGGTAGCACAACCTAGCTATATTATCTTTCTACAGACATAAATTCATCCTTATGACAGTGGAATCATTACTTATTAAAGCTATGTTGATCTGGATATATATATATATATATACACACACACACACACACACACACACACACACACTGGTAGCAGCCAATGAAAGGTTCATAATGAATTGTCTTGAAAATGTATACATATATTGACAGCTGGTGAGTTTTTTCAGTCAATTAATTGCCATACGTGACACATGCTTGGGCAATCATGTCTTTTTCAAAACATGACTGACTAGGCAGAAAATTTTCTCTCAGTAGGTTGCCATTACTTTCTTCAGTAGACCTGCTGCCAACCAAGGCTTAGAAATGTGACACTAGCTAAATGACAGAAATGAACTGAACTTACCGTATTCTTGAAGAAAGAGTGTAAGACTTTGTCTGGTATGTCGGACTTTGGTTTTAAATCAAACCCTTGTCCTTCTGAATGTGAGAAACGATGCTTAGTTTAATTTGGGTGTCAGGGTATTTTGTTTAGTTCACATGCCCAGATGAACGCAAAGCAGTGCGGACTCTGGCATCAATAGACAGACAAGCCAGAAAGCCCAGAGAGAAGCTTTAAGATCCGAGAGGCAGTAGCAGAGAGGTAATTAGACAAAAGTGAAAGACGAGACAACAAAGAAAAAAAAGGAGGAGGAACAACAACTGACAAAATTGATTTCTTGTGTTCATTTTTCTCTTAAAAACTTACAAGAACCCAATCTGTCCTGCTATTTAATCCATAGATGGAGGGAGGAGAAATGGATAATTACCTTTCACAAGAGTATTTGGGTGTAAGTGAACAAAAATTTGACTAAAATTTGAACTCGGCTCTCTGATTTCTTATTCTGAGCAGATAGCCATTACTACACAATCCGCGTTCAAGTTTCATAAACATACACAAATATGTGCAAGTATTTCTTGAGGAACTATTCAGGAAGGAAACCCTGTCATTTGTTTTTATTTTACATCGAAAGCCTAATAATTCCGAAATAAAAAGTAACCAGTGACTGCAAAGAGTCAATATACTTTAAATTTGAATACAGCTTCTAAGATTGCCACGCCCGGAATAATTATTTACAAGCGACCTCTTACCTCAACTCTGTTACTTTCAACATTTTTTAAAGTGATTAATGAAGCTATTGAAAATAGTAAAATGTGACCAGGTTAAGATCTTTGAAGAAGAATTTAATTATTTGATCTTTTCATTTGGCACATGATGACCTACTATGCTGACCTCGACATGTTGACCTCTTTGCATCAATGTGTGATCACATGTGCTTGTTGGAAGACATCTTTTTTCCTTTCTGAAATAAGGCCCATTTCATAGAGGCAAGTGCATACTGAGCCAAGCAGTCATACTGATCCAGACACTGGCCTATTGATAATGAATTTAAAAAGAAAAAAATGGTAAGAAGGGGAAATAAGTTATGGATGAGGAAGAGGGAAAGAAACAAATGCAAAGCAATGAAAGAAAAAGACTAGTGGAGAAACAAAAAAGAAAAGAAAGGAAAGAAAAAACATGATAAAAGGAAATAAAAGATAGGAAAGAACAAATAAAGAAAAAGAAAAAGAAAAGGAAAAGAGGTAATGGAAGAAAAAATTAACAAAAAAGATGAGAAAGTAATTAAAGAAATATGTAAAAAGAAAAAAGAAACAAAAGAAAAGCAAAGGGGGAAAAAGTAAAGAGAAAAAAGGAAAGGAGAAAAAGAAAAAGGAAGGGGGGAAAAGGAAAAGGGAAAAAGAAAAAGGAAAGGGGAAAAAGGAAAGATGAAAAGAAAAGGAAAAAGGAAAAAGGAAAAAGGAAAAAGGAAAAAGGAAAAAGGAAAAAGGGGGGAAAAAAGGGGGGGGGGAAAAAAGAAAGAAGAAGAAAAAAGAAAGAAAGGAAGAAAAAAAGGAAAGAAAGGAAGAAGAAAAAGGAAAGAAAGGAAGAAGAAAAAGGAAAGAAAGGAAGAAGAAAAAGGAAAGAAAGGAAGAAGAAAAAAGAAAAAGGAAAAAGGGGAAGAAGAAAAGAGAAAGGGGAAGAAGAAAAGGGAAAGGGGAAGAAGAAAAGGGAAAGGGAAGAAGAAAAGGGAAAGGGAAGAAGAAAAGGGAAAGGGGAAGAAGAAAGGGAAAAGAAACAGGAAAGGGGAAAAGAAAAAGGAAAGGGGAAAAAAGAAAAAGGAAAGGGGAAAAAAAGAAAAAGGAAAGGGGGGAAAAAAGAAAAAGGAAAAAGAAAAAGGAAAGGAGAAAAGAAAAAAGAAAGGGGAAAAAGAAAAAAGAAAGGGGAAAAAGAAAAAAGAAAGGAAAAAAGAAAAAAGAAAGGAAAAAAGAAAAAGGAAAGGGGGGAAAAAGAAAAAGAAAAGGGGGAAAAAAGAAAAGAAAAGGGGGAAAAAGAAAAGAGAAAAAGAAAGAAAAAAGAAAAAGGAAAAAAGAAAAGGGAAAAAAGAAAAAAGGAAAAGGAAAAAAGCAAAGGGAAAAAAGAAAAGAAAAGAGGAAAAAGATAGGAAGCTGAAATAAAAATTGAGGGTAAAAAGGAAAAAAGAAAAAAAGGACACAAATTGTATAAAAAGATCACAGGGCAGATAACGACGAATACCAATTTAAGACAATGAGTAAGTATAACAGGAAGACAAACTTCCAGTGCCAAGACAATTCTTCTGAACATAATAATAATATTATTTATCCCATTTCCAATAATACTCAAGACACTCAGCTAAACTGTAAATAATGCTTGTCTTATGAAGCAAAATAAGTGACCTTTCAAGAAAAATAAGAACTCTCAAATAAGAACAATATAAAAAGGTAGTCATGAAAAGAGTAAAAGAATATGACCCATTGAGCCTGAGACATTCTATGAAGCATTCTATCAATAAAAGCTAAATATTGCCAGAGTGAACACTTCAAATGTATTCATCATTCAAACAAAGATGTGTGTGCGGATATGACCATTTGTTTTTCAACCATGACAGCCGAGTTCAAATATCTTGATAGTCAATTAGCAAAGGAACTGTTAGAAGTGAAGCAAGGTTCAATTGTGTTCTTTTTTAAAAGAATTGTGTCCAGAAAGAGTGACAACATCTGTATAGCTATCAATTGACAATGAATGCATTTAAATTCCAGAAGATCAAAGTTGACTGGTGATTCAATTTGAATGTTTAACGGCATATCAACTCCTTATGGCACATTTAGTGCTGAAATTTAATTGGGAGCTTGGAAGTAATAAAAATGATAAAATACAATGTATGTTATTCTGCTTTCACAATTGAATACATGGTAGATGATACTCAGCTTTTATGCACATACATGTTTATGTGGACATAATTACTACAGGTAGTGATATGTGTTTTTTATGTGGAAGTTGTGTTGAAGTCATATTTTCAAAAACTTTGATTTCTAAGAAATTACAAGATATTATACAAATTAATATAAGAAACTTTTTCATGTTGGTTATTTGATTTTGTTTAAACCACATAGCAACGTCTATATTATAAAATGCAGAATTCTAAATATTTTGAACAGTTTTATGGCTTCAACTAAACATTTTTGACGCAATTAGATGCCTTCAACTAAACATATTTTGAACGCAATTAGATGCCTTCAACTAAACATATTTTGAACGCAATTAGATGCCTTCAACTAAACATATTTTGAACGCAATTAGATGCCTTCAACTAAACATATTTCGAAAGCAATTAGATGCCTTCAACTAAACATATTTCGAAAACAATTAGATGCCTTCAACTAAACATATTTTGAATGTAATTCTATGCCTTCAACTACAGATAAAACATATTGTTAGTAATTTTACTATAAATAGATATTGTTTGTAATGTTTTTATATAATTATATATTGCTTATATTTTTACTATAAAAATCTATTTTTATACTTTCATAGTGTTTTGCTTAGTTTGGGGGGATTATTTGCAGATAGCTGGGACCCTAACAGGTGCTACCACCCCAGGCCAAGGTGGACCTGGGAATAATAGCAATTTTGAGGTGGTTCCAAACTCATCAAAACCTCCAATCTCTTAATCACAGTTCTTGCTGCAGGATGTAGTTTCTTATGATACCCAGGACTATCAAAATTGGCTAGAAAACATGGAGCTGGAAGAGAGTTCTACAAAGAAACTGTTGACATACAACTTACATCTAGTAAATTCAATTTTGAATTGATGAGACCTTGTTGCCAATCTAGTACTGTGCTTAAATTTATAACATCTAGGTAGCATTGTAAAGAGCTCATCCAAACAATTATCATGAAAGTATTTATAGAAAAGGCACAGGGAAGCAACTGAAGGTAGGAAAGTGTCTGAAGCTGAGATAGCAGATCAAAGCCAATAATATTGCTGATTCTTATTTGGGGTTTATCAAGTGTTTCTAAATATATAGCAAGAGCACCAGACTATATATGGCAGCAATAGCATGGACAAATGGTAGACTTATAAATATGTAAGATAAATTCTGAAGAGAAAAATTGTCTAGCACAAAACAGGGAACCAACTTTCTTAGCAGCTGACCTAGCAATGGATTTAATATAGTCTTTATACTTCTTGTCAGCTGAGGATGTTGCTACACTTAAATTCATGACATCGAGGTTCCATAGTAAAGAATTCATTTGTATATTATTCAGACTGTCGTACTCATCTTTATTGCCATATTCATGTTTCAGCCATTATTTGCTTCAGCCTTCTTCAGGTGATTGGAATTTCAAACCAAACCCTTTATTTCAATCACTGGGGTATATTGTTCTCATTCCATGAGCTATGCCACTTCCACACATCTTAGTTATTTCTCCTTAACTCAACTCTCTAAGTTATTTGTTTAATACTGCTGTAACCTGGTATTGAACACACAAATTTTGGATCAAGTCACTGAATTTAATCAACGCATTTATCCACCGGGACATACGTCTTTGAGAACAATAAAGATAAGGACAACAGTCCAAAAAATGTAAATACTATCTCATCTCAGAAGTATAGACAAATATAGGTTCAAAATTCCAATCACCTGAAGAAGGTCGAAACATACAATGGCCGGAACATCATGGATATGCCCGTAAAGATAAGAACAACAATCCAAACAATGTAAATACTATCTCATCCCAGGAAGTATAGACAAATATTCATCTGAACAGTTAACATGTAAGTAAATTTTACTAGTAATGAGATTTTCAAACTTCAAATCTTTATATGTCTTTGGAATCTAGCAGTCAGCTTAAAAACAGACATGCTGATGTTAAAGAATAGGGCTAGGGTTAAATATATGGGTGTGGCATTGACATAGGCTTGAATGGAAATATGAAATAGCACAACTATGAAATGTCATTTAAATAAGTTTCGTCCTATAATTTTGATTAGAATCCAGCCAGGATGTTTTCTAGCCCCTTTAGCATTTTCTGCAGATTAAACAATGCAAACATTTATGACAAATGAGTACTTTCATCTTCGTTGTTTTGAGCACAATATTTGCAAATCACCTTCTCTTTGTTGTGTCGGAAGCTCTAGATATTGTAGTAAGTTTAACAAAAAAAAAACAAAAAACAAAAAGACAAAGACAGTTGGAGTGCTTTCAAAGGATAGTGACAAAAGGCAGTTGTGATGTAAAGCTTAGAGAAGTATATCGCTAGACCACAGTTCTAAGCCTTACAGGAAAATTGTATGACTTCACCAAATTAATAGAGAAACTGCCGTAACTCCAGTTTTTCTTTTGGGAAGTACTGCAAGTAAGACTCTCTTTTTGTTTTGGTTTTACACACTGCTTGCTGTTGTAGACATGTGATATAGTTTCTGTGTAAAATACACACACACACGCACATATATATATATATATATATATATATATATATATATATAAAAAGAGTATGGCTTAGCATCCTAAAACTTTTTCAGAGAACAAAGCATGTTTATCTTTCCTTTTTTTTTTTCAGCTACTTCATTCCATCTGTGAAATAAAGTGTTATTATACCATGGATATAATAATGCTCATAATGGGGGAAAAATTAAAGGCAGAATAAGTCTTCATGTGGCTCAACCTGACATGACATATTACTTACCTCCAATGCGCTATAAAAGCTGGTTTAAAGCTCTATTAATATATTCACAAAAAAATTATTTGAAATAGTACATACCCAGTTGATACAAATGTAATATACAAGAAAACTCACTGATAATAGATTAGTGTAAATATACCAAAAAATCTACCTTGTGCAAAGAACATCTTCATGCAAACTGCCTTGGCATCTTTGGCACTGGGTCCAAAGACGGGAAAATCTCTCCTCAAGGGCAGACAAGTGACAAATTTCTTTTTGGTAAATTTCTGATTCCTGTCTTTTACAATGTCTGCATACAGCACCTAAAAGTGAAATTATATATGCTTACAGAATGTGGAGTAATTGAACAAGGCTATGTGTAAGTGACAATATTCTAAACAAGCAGAATTGACAAAATTCTTAACAAACAATAAGAAAAGAAAAAGGAACAGGGCAAAATAATACTAAACAGACAAAATACGTGCAAGGTAAAACTAGGAAAATTGCAATAATAATACAAAAAGTTCAGAAAGTAAGAATTGTGTTTACATGCAAAAGGGATACTGTCAAGTGATTATAGTGTACTGGCTTCAAGACAAGAAAAAAACAAACATATAGAAGAAGAGACTGAGAATTTGTTCATTTTTATTGGTTAGGAAGAAATCTCAGCATGCATCTGTAGGATTTGTCTATAAATTTAGAGGTGGGGGGATGCTCTTTGCAGTCATTCCTAGCTGACTGAAACCAACAAACACAATTTGCAAAATTTAAAAAAACAAACAAAAAAAACACTAATTCAACAACAGAGAACTACGTGTGACTGATTGTTTTTTCCTCTGCTAGATAAAAGTCAGTTAGTTAATTACCATACATGATACATGCTTGGATGATCATGTCGCTTTCAATCCATGACTGACCAAGCGTAAGATTTCCCTGTAGTAGGTTGCCATTAATTTCTGCAGTATACTGGTTGCTATAAGACCTAATCTATCCTGCTATTTAACCCATAGCTGGTGGGAGAAGAGATGGATTAATGCCTTTCTTAAGGCTATTTGCACGTAAGTAAATGCAACAAATTTAAGTGGAATTAAAACTCAGTTCTCTAATTTCTCATTCCGAGCTGATATCCATTGCACCACAATGCACATCCTGTATCAGTCGGTTAAGTGCCATATGTGATATATACTTTGGGCGATCATGTCTCAAAAAAGACATGACTGACTGGGCAGATTATTCCGCAGTAGGTTGCCATTGCTTTCTGTGGTAGACTGGTTGCCAGCCAAGGCTATAGAACCTAATCAGTCCTATTATTTAACCCATAATGGGAGGAAAGGGTATTTGTGCGAAAGTGAATGCAAGTAATTCAACTGAAATTCAAACTCGGTTTCCCGATCTGTCGTTCCGAGCTGATATCCACTTCACCACAACACACACCCTGTATAACTTGTATATAAATCATTAAGAGGCAGGAAAATGTTACTAAACAGTTATGTCATATAGGAGATTAGTCCAATATGGCAGTGGACGTTGAGCAATTGCAGTATAGAGAAAGAAACATGGCCCAGTAGTTAAAAGCATTGGCTAGATCCAGTGACTTGACTCAAGGGAGCCGTGAGTTCAATACCGGGTTACAACAGTGGGGAACAAATAACTTCAGAGAACTGAGTTAAAGGGTAATGACCACATGACATCCAGAAGTGGCATTACACGTGGAACGAGAATAATATACCCAAAATAATATACCCATTGAAATAAAATGTTCGATTTGAAATTACTAGCACCTGAAGAAAGCTGGAGCATAGAACAGCCAAAACATTGTGAACTCAGCAATAAAGATAAGGACAACAGGCACTCATACACAAATACCCTTAGGTAAAATATTAATTTGTCTCTTCCCACCAGCTATGGGTTAAATAACAGTACAGAATGGGTTCTATAGCCTTGGCTAGCAACCAAATCTACCACAGAAAGTAATGGCAACTTACTGCAGGATAATCGTCTGCCCAGTCAGTCATGTCTCAAAAGAGACATGATCGCCCAAGCATGTGTCATATATGGCACTTAACTGACTGTACTAAAACCTTTTCGGATTATTCTAGTGAAACTCCACCCATATTTTTAATTGCTTACATTCTCATGTCCTGTGTCATAGAGATGACAGTGGTGGCAAAAGAAAATATTAGTATCATTATCAGTGTGTAGTGTCAGTGACACACAAGAAAAGAGGGCATGGAGAATTTAACATTCACAGGATGGTAAGAGTAACAGAGAGAAACAGTGAGTACCCTACTTAAGGATCTTGTGGACAAGAACAGGGAGTAAGATAGATGAAAAAGATACAAATATTGATCAGAGCTCCAAAGAATAGGAAGCTGTGGAGAGCTATTATCGTTTACATCTTGACACGGCATGACAGGATCAGGAGAAGGCTCAAATACAAAGCAAACTGATAAAAAGGCATATTTCTAACCAGAACTTTTAATAATAGTTCCAAACAGTTCTTATCTTCTGAGACTGGTGTTCGAGTATCAACCTCTGTGGGTTATTTAATGCCAAAAAGGTGAAGTTTTAAGGGTTTTTTTAAATGTTGGATTATAGTGAGAAGGTTGATTATGTTAGATTTTAATGAACATTTTTTGTTTTTATTCTTTTTTTATCTTCGAAAACTGAAAATGTCTTCTAGTTTTGTATTCAAAAATGTTTTGTTGAGAATAATTTTTTTCTTCAAAAATGTTTTATGCTAAGAATTTTTCCTTCAAAAATGTATATTTTTCTTTAAAAGTCTATTTTTATGCATATAATTTTATAAAACTGTATTTTTATACTTTCATAGTATTTTGACCCCAGTTTGAGGGTTAACTATTTACCCATAACTTGGACCCTAACAGGTGCTACCACTTTGGGTCAGGGTGGACCTGGTAACAACAGCAATTAAGAGGTGGTTCCATGCTCCTCACAACCTCCCAATCAGAGGTCTTGCTGCCAGATGCAGTTTATCGTCATGCTCAGGACTAAGGACTGGTGTTAAACAATCTTCTAACTCTAACTTTTATCATGTGCTAGATAAAGCTTTATGATGTGTAGAAGTGATGGATTCATTTTTTATGGCCTATCAAAAGCCAGAAAATAGTTTTAGACTGTAAGATTACTTTTCAGATAATAATGGTTTATTGATGTCTTAATAATTAACTCATAGCTGAGGGGAAATGTAGATTCATGCCTTTTCCAAGGATGTTTGCATGTAAGTGAATATAATGAACCTAATGGGAATTAGAACTCAGTTCCCCAATTAAAAATTCTGAGTCATTATCCAGTATGCCACATGCATATACAAACTTACTGCATCTGTTATTTCCACAATGATCACTCACCTACGTAGAAATAAGTCTCAATGTTGCTTAACTTTGGTGTTTTCAACGTGATGTGATCCTAAGCCCTGAAGTTGTGTAAAAGATGAATTGGCTATTTTCAGGAGAAATAAAGAGAAAATCTGAGAAATATCCAAATGTCTAAACAGTCTACCACCCATGGCTTTAAAGAAATACCATTTTGCAGAAGAAAACATGTGCCCAGAGAAACTGAACCTGAAATCAATATGATAACCTAAATAGAACCAGATGTAAAGACAAGCTTTCAAGAAAAATTGAGTCCATTTAAGATAAAGACAAAAGAAAAGGAAAAAAAAAAAAGAATAGAAACATACATACAGAAATAAAAGAAGAATTATTTTAATTGTTCTGTTTCAGGTTTTAAAAAAATGTTTACCAAGCCACATATTGTGAAAACCTTTTTAAATGCTTAAAAACATTTTCAGTTTATTCTAATATGACAACTCAAAGACACTTATATAAAAAAAAAATTAACATATCTTAAAGCAAGCACAATTTTTGTCAAAAAGGGCTGAGAAAAATTTAACATTCATAACCCCCAAAAATGCTTAAAGCTAATACACCCCATGAAAAAAAAAATGAAAAAAAAAAAAAAAAAAGTTTCTATAGCTCCATAGCAAGAAAAATTATTTTTAATTCATTCCCTCAACATAAAAACTAAAATCCATACCCCCCCAAAAGATGTTTTTTTTTTTTTTTCCTTTCTCCATGTCATTATTACTGCATGCTCCTTCGGTAAAATTTATTTTAAAAACTTGGATTTTGGCATTCTCTTCTTTTCGGAGAATTGATTGACTGATTTGTTTAATGGCATATCAACTCGTCATGAGTCATTTAATGCCAAAATTTAATTGAAATATTTTTAACACAATTTTTATGGCTTCAACTAAAATATATTTTAAATACAATTCATGTATAAACTGTATTGGTCATTTTGTTATAAAATGTAATGTTGATTAATTTGCTTTAAAATTGTAATGTTAGTAATTTTACTAGATATATTGTTGGTATTTTTTTCATAAAAATATGTATTGTTGGTAATTTTACTAGATATATTGTTGGTATTTTTTTCATAAAAATATGTATTGTTGGTAATTTTACTAGATATATTGTTGGTATTTTTTCATAAAAATATGTATTGTTGGTAATTTTACTACCAAAATGTATTTTTATACTTCCATAATATTTTCTTTTTGATTGGGAATATGTGGGAATTGTTTCTAGTGCACCCTGCATAATATTCACTTGCAAAAAAAGAAGGATTATTCTTTCATATATAAAATATGTTCCAGTTTTAATTGTATATTTACACTAGCAGTATAGCCCGGCATTGCTCGGGTGTAATAAAAGCTTTAAAACTAATCCATGGTCCTGGAGCTCAGACTCAGCCTAAAGAATATTTAAAATAATAAAATAATTGTGACAATTTACCAATCGCACCCTATATATATATATATATATATATATATATATATATACACTAGCAGTCTAGCCCCACGTTGCTCGGGTGTAATGAAAGCCTTAAAACTAATCCATGGTCCTGGAGCTCAGATTTTTTGACATTGGCACGAAAGACTAAAAAGCAATAGTTGTTTCCAGTTAAAGCGAAACCGTAGACTGAAAGAAAAATTTAATGACTGGATGTAAGTCAAATTTTGATTTCCTGATATTGATATCAAATAAGTTTTTTTCGTCATAAACTGAATTTTGAAGGCTAAATAAGTCCACTGAGTAAATGGTATCATGACTGAGACTAACAACTACAATTATACCTTCTTAGAGCCAAACCCAAAGCAAAAACTAAAATAAAAGGGTTGAAAAAAATACAGACATACAGGCAGATAAACAGACACACACACAAACATCTTGCCTTTTATATATATAATCGATTTTCTGCACTATTGTAAGAACTGCAACCTTGAAACTTCTGAATATCTTTGTCTATGAATGTATCAAATTTGATTAAAATCAGACCACTCCTTCTATAACCCTATGTTTTCGATTATCGATTTTCGATATTTATCGGGAGTACCTCGACACAAAACCTAGCTAAGAACACTCGCAGACGCTTAAAGTACAACTGTGTAAATTTTCAAGAAAATCGGTTCAGCCGTTTCGGAGTCTATAGGTAACAAACGCACACAAACACACACATACATACACACACAAAGTTCCATTTATAAATAAGTTTAGATTTGACCCTAAATAAATTTTTAAAAAATTATCCTGATCCTTTCAGATTTGGAAAAACAAGAAATAGCTAGAAATTTAAAACTATTAGATTATGATATCAGATCATCTGAGTTTATCATCGTGATCTTCCGGTGCATGATCATTTTACCAAATTTGCTTTTGAAGTCTTAAAACAGAGGCAATTGTAATATGAAACAAGGCAAACATGCAACTATTTTGAAGCCGTGATCGAGGCAAGTGTTAGCATTCACTACAGACAAGGAAGTTGAGTTGTTTCAAGACTGAATTTCATTTTTTTTTTTTTTTTTGAGAGTTGAAAAAGAAAAAAATACGTCATCAATATATTTTTTTCTATGTATTATTGATTTACTGGGTAGAGAAGAAGATAAATAAATAAATACCTCCACAACTAAATAATTGACTTAATTTTTTTCTGTTTTTTTTTAAGTGCATCTGATGCACAATGAAAAATGCATCTGCAGAACAAAAACAGCATCAGTCACACAGTAACAAATGTGCAGCTAAAATGCATGTGCACAAACACGTGCACATGCATTTACATAACATTTGGCTTACGGCCATATCACATTGAATACACCGGTTCTCGCTCGAACACTGAAGTTAAGCAACGTTGAGCCTGGTCTGTACTTAGATGGGTGACCACTTGGGAATACCAGGTGCTGTAAGCGTTTAATAACAGATGTGCATTGTGGTGTAGTGGACATCAGCTCGGAAAGAGAAATCGGTGAACCGAGTTCAAATTCCAGTTGAATACCCTGCATTCACTTAAGCACTGGTACCCTTGGGAAAGGTATTAATCCGTCCCTTCCCTCCAGTTATGGCTTAAATAACAGGGTAGGACTTGGGGACTCTGCCCTTAAAAACAAATCTCAATGAATCTTGATACTTGAAAAGAAAAAAGTATTACTAGACACAAAACTTATATAAAAACAATAATAAATTGTTGAAAGAAAAAGGTATTAGCAGCAATAAATAAATAAAATTTAGTTGGCAATAAATGACCTGTGGAGGTTGATGTGCCATAAAAACAACCAACCAACATTTGCATTTACAGTATTCCCTGAGGCATAATAAACACCTAGAAATAGACAAGGAATATTTGATAAAGAAATTCAAATAAATTTTAATTATATTTTGTTTTTAATATTTTAATATCATTTTGATTTGTAATCTTAATTTACTCTTTTAAAATGAGATATTCCATTCTGGGATCATCAGGTATCATTATATTTATGCATAACATTTTAACATTTAGCTACGTGATACACATAATAAACACCTAGAAATAGACAAGGAATATTTGATAAAGAAATTCAAATAAATTTTCATTATATTTTGTTTTTAATATTTTAATATCATTTTGATTTGTAATCTTAATTTACTCTTTTAAAATGAGATATTCCATTCTGGGATCATCAGGTATCAGTTTTGTCAAAGAAAAGGGGGTGTCAAAGTGGAACGTTTCAGTGTTAGTCTAAAACTATTCTCATATTTTAGCATTATATTTATGCATAACATTTTAACATTTAGCTACGTGATACACGCTTTGGTGATCATGTCTTGAAAGAAACATGACTGACTGGGTAGATGATCATCCTGCAGTAGGTTGCCATTACTTTCTGTGGTAGACTGGTTGCCAGCCAAGTCTATACAACACATTCTGTACTGTTATTTAATCCATAGCTGGAGGGAAGAGATGAATTAATACTTTTCACAAGGATATTTATGCATGAGTGAATGAAAAGAATTCAATTGGAATTTGAACTCAGCTACCCGAGTTCTCATTCCGAGCCTATATCTACTTCACCACAATGCACATTTTAACATTAGTAATCCTAATTATATGTGCGTGGGTGGTACAGTGGATATTGGCTCAAATCAAGAAATCAGAGAGCCAAGTTCGAACTCCAATTGAACTCATTGCATTTACTTATGCATTAACAGGTATTACTCCATCTCTTCCCTTCGGCTATGGGTTAAATAACAGTACAGATTGGGTTCTATAGCCTTGGTGGCAACCAGTTTAAAACTAATGGCAACCTACTGTAGGAAAATCTTCTGCCCAGTCAGTCATGTCTTTTTCAAGACATGATCAACCAAGTGGATATCACGAATGGCACTTAACTGAATCCTATTATTTTTCATATTTTAACATTACTAATCCTAATTTTATTAATCTAATATTTTGATAATAATAATCCTAATTTAATCATTTATAATCAGACATATTTCATTCTGGGCCCATCACAAGACCAATATGTCTAACAGGGTGTTTTATATATCAATCTATTCTTCTAGACATGCTGTGTTCTTTCAAGATGGGGTTGATCATTGCTCTCCACAGCTTCCTATCTCTTTTAGCTCTTAGTAAATGGATCTATTACTATTGTTTATACTTTAACATTATTGTAAATTGTAGTGTGCAAGTTGATATTTTCAAACATAAAAAATCTTTTGGAGTCACTGGCAGTCTACTGTATATTTGCAGTAAAACGTATATGGTAAAAATAGACTTAACTCAGAATCTTTAGCTAAAAAACTTGAGATCAACTAGTATGCCCCAATTTATGGTATTTTGATTTTTAATAATAATTAAGTTAATAATTATATGCATTTCATGGATAAATGTCCCTCTATCATTCGACTCAGATATCGGCAAACAACTGAGATATATGGAGGAAGCTGGTCAGGTGTTCAACTAAGCAGCAATCCTATATACACACCTAATGGGGAAACTTATAATGATGATCTTTCAATCAAGAGTCACCTGAAGAAGACTGGAGTGTAGAACGGCTGAAATGTCTGTCAAAGAATTTTTTTTTCTAATCATAATTTAAACATTTTTCATCAAATATATTTATTCCGAGTCTGTCTGGATGTTTAGGTTTTACTCTACTATCAGTCCCCCAACCATCAGTGTACAAAACGCAGGGTGATTTTTGAATGAGTTTTTCCATTTTTAAGTGTAGCTTATAGGCAAGAAACATGATATCTTTAAAAGAGGATTTTTTCACTCCAAGCAAGTCAACAATGCCAGTAAAACACAAGGAGCTACTGGGAGTGAAAAACAATGAAAAGATTTTTTAGAAGGAACCAGAAACCTGATAAACAGGGAACAAGTATAAACTTATACTTCTATTCAAAAGCCCAGGGAGGGGGGTGTGAACCAGACAATAAAAGAAGATTTTTTTGAAGGAACCAGAAACCTGATAAACAGGGAACAAGTATAAACTTATATTTCTATTCAAAAGCCCAGGGAGGGGGGTGTGAACCAGACAATAAAAGAAGATACACCCTGTCTGAAGTTATTAAGTAAACCGCACAAACTTTAATAATTCAAATTTTTTTTTAAAAAAAACAGAAAAAAAGAAAAAAAAAAAGTCAAATTTTAAACAATCAATTTTAATGGCAAAACAAAGCCCGAGTTAAAATTTTATAAAGCATTAATATTTGGACTATTGTTCTCATCTTTGTTGCCGTTTGTACAACATTTCAGTCATTCTAGGCTCCAGCCTTCTTCAGGTTTTGAGAAATTTCAAACCGAACCCTTTATGGGGTATATTATTCTCATTACTTGCGCAAAACCTCTTTTTGATAGCCATGAGTTATCTCCCTCTAACCAGATTTTATAAGTTCACCACTGCTGCAGCCTGGGATTGAACTCACAACTCTTTGGGTCAAGTCACTGGAACATGTGTCCTTAAGGACATAAACAACTGAATTTCTAGGACTTATAAACCAAATGTTCAGTAACCATTTTTTATCATAGCTCATATTGCAATTTCGACACTAATGATTTTCTCTGACACTTCATATTACTGGTTCCCAAATTGTATTCATCTCTATTCTTGGTCGGCTTAGGAGATTTTTGTAGCCTAGCATATGCGCTGATTTCTTAAGCTTACGTAATTTCCAGTGGCGTTCTCTATCTATTATTTCAACTTCATCTCATAGTTGTTTTTTTTTGTTATTGATTACTTGTCTCGGGTTTTTATTTTGGGCTACATACTGGCTTGGTCCAAATCACTTTGCCTGATGTTCATGTACTTAGCTCTTTCTTTTTTTACAACCATTTTTTCCTTTTGTATACATGCAGAGGGTTTTTCGAAACAAGTGTAGTGAAAAGTTTGCATATATATACACACACACACACACACTTGAATGTAGAAAACAATACGCTTGTTACTTAAAGCAATATTATGGAGGGGGAATACAGAAAAGTTTAGATTTTATGTATGTGCTTAATTTAACTAATCAGAATGAAGTTCATCTTTTAAATTTGAAAATATAAATTATATGTTTGGGGAACACAGGATTCAAGCTTAACGGGAAAGTGTCAGCTCATTGACTGCTTTTTTTCCGGTGTTGACGTATCCATTATTGTTACAAGATTATTGTCTTAGCTTTCTCTGTATCCCAGCATTTTTTAAAACAAAAAAGAAAGAAAGAAAAAAAATTTTTGATCTGACCTTAAGGGACCTTTGGTATGATTGAAATATTTTTATTTCGGTTCAGAGTTCATTTTTTTTTCCTCAATTTTTCATATACTCTTAACTTGTATAAATTTTAATATCTATTTAATTAATATTATATAATACAAAACATTACCAGATATAATTTAATCTATATAGATTTATGAAGAAATTTTAACCATACTCTAAGATGAACATTTTGCAATGTTTACATATAAGATTTATTTCATTACGTTTATTTAATATATTTTTATTAAGAAATTTAATAATAATTTTTCATATAGACACAAGGGGCATAGGTCATTGAAAGACTTACATATTCTAGCTTTTTTAAAATTTTCACTTTTATTGTGAGAGTTTAATTGGTATCTTTTAGATACCAATAATATTTTGATAGGGATGTTCTATTTCGAAGCTTATTATTATTATTAAATGAAGAAGTGTGTTGATAAAATCTTTTTTTTCATGAATTCTTAGTACTGCCAATATAAATCTTTATATTATTTCAGTTTTCAGCAGAAGAAATAGTATTAAAAAACAATAGATTCTGTAAGGCGCCTGTTTTCCAAAGGACAGTCTATAGGGTTTCTACAATTACATTTATTATTGTCTAAATTATTGATTTCAGTTTTTGGATGATTGTTGTTTTCAATTAGGTTTAAATTTTTAATTAAAATACTATTTTTTTATAATTTTTTTCCAAATTATCTATACAACTTATCTATACAACTATAACTTAATTTTAGAGTATTTTTATTGAAAATCTTGCTTAATGGATTATTATTCAGAAAATGTTTCTCAACCAAACCAAAACATTTTTTGCCTAATTTACTGCTAATAATTTGGTTGAAAGTGGGTGTATATAAATTAAATTAATTTCAAATAAAAAACAAATTTAATTATAATTATATTATGCTCTATGATATATGCTGTATTGAGCACTTTTTTAAAATAGTAAATGCTGGAGGACTCAGAATTCTAAAACTGTTGGTTCTCTTCACCTGGATATATCTAAATGGAAAATCCTCAAACAAGCAAGAACAGCAAAATCTATAAAAGAACCATGTTTTCTCTGCCTTCAAGAAAAAATAGAGATCCTTAAATATATAAATAGTAACAAGCTTTTAAACCAGAGGCACGAAACCACAGTAAACTGTAAACACATTAGGGACCTAACCCTACAATCATGCTAGGAAATACTAGGAGTTTGACTAGATATTCTTGTTATAAAAGACTAAAAATGCTACAGAAAAATCGATTTAATAAACCCTTAAAGTAAGGTCTAATACCCACAACAACATCTAAATAAATAAAATATAAAATTAAAAGAAATAAACAGGCTCCCAAACTATAATCTAGGAATAATTAAAAATTAAAGGAAAACAAATCGATCCCCTAAATTCAAAATCAAGATTAAAAAATATACAAATTTAGATAAATTATAAAAAACTGATAAAATACAAATTTACATTTGCAGTCTAAAAAATACAATTTTTGATATTTTATAAATAACCTCGCCTAAATAAAAAACAATCCACACTTAAATAGATCAAATTACGAAAGTCTACAACAAAGTTTAATATTCTAAAAGAAAAAATAACTCCCAAATTAAAAAAAAAAAAATAAAAGCTCCCAAATTAAAAAAGAATAAAAAAAATTAAAAGGAAAAAAATCGATCTTCTAAATTCAATATTAAGCTTAAATATACAAATTTAGAAACATTATAAAAGCTGACAAAATAGAAATTTGCATTTACTTCCAAAAGAATGCAAGTTTAGACTTTTTAGAAACAAATTTGCCTAAATACAATAATACATGAATAAACACTCCGATCCCGCTAAAATAAAAAAATATAAAAAACAAAAATAAAATAAAAAATATGCCATACTGAAAAAAAATCAAAATTAAAAAGAAAAAACACCCCACCCCTATCACGTCTATATAAGGAACCCTAAGAAAAACAGCCTCGCCACTAAATGAAAGAGAATAAATAAAATTTGTCTGGTAACAACAGACACAAATAAATCAAGCGCTAGCTAAGCAAGACACCTAAAAATTCTTAAGGACAACAAACAAGACAAGTCCCCAATCACACAAGAAAACCCCATGCAAACACACAAAACTGACCGAGTAATAACCACCCCCCCCCACACACACACACCAATCTCTGCGAAATTCTAACCAAAAGACATACCCGACAGATAAAAACGTACACTCCAACAGATAATACCATTAATCAACAATTTAGCACTTACACACCAGGCTCTTCAAAACTCTAGAAGACACATTCCCTTCATTATTAATAACCCCAACCAACCTCCCACAACAACAATGAACCAAATATAGGGAGCAGACGAATTCAGTTTTGCTTTTACCTCCCGAAGAGACGTTGGGCACCCAACGTTGAAACAAATATATGATTGTCAAGGACATATATTAAAAAATAATGTACATGTTATAAAACATAATTTATAATAAATATTCACAGCTCTATACATCATATATCGAGCACTGTTTTAAATTAATGTTTGGGACGGAAAAAAAAAATTCTTTCTTCATTCTGTACCCACTCGGAGATATATATATATATATATATATATATATATATATATATATTATTAAAATACTTTAATCCAAAATGGAAAAGTAGGAAGGTAAATCCCAAAATCCTGATCCTAATTAATATTAAAAAATGATACAGGGGGAGG
>JBBBDQ010029854.1:0-12925 GCA_037127315.1 Ascarosepion bandense
ATATATATATATATATATATGTGTGTGTGTGTGTGTGTGTGTGTGTGTGTGTGTGTGTGTGCAATAGTAAACAAATGGCAGCTATGTATAAACTCCCATTTGTTTACTCTTGCACAGATTAGCTTAGAATTTTAGATTTCCACATGTGTTAGTGTTGCCGTAGAAGGTGATAAATTTCACTAATTTTTATTAAAACTATCGGAGTTAGAACAAAAAAATCGATTTGCATATAATTCTGGCACGCAGTATATATATATATATAAATTTTCTATTAGTAAAGCGAAAGTAAACAAATGTCCTATGTCGATAAATTATTTATTGATATATATTTACTTTCGCTTTACTAATACAAAATTTAGATATACTTTAGCGAAAAGTGATACAGTAGTAAATTAGAACTGAAAGTAAACTCATCTGTATGATTTGTAACCTAGCAACAGAACTGAAAGTAAACTCATCTGTATCATTTGTAACCTAGCAATTGCAATTTGTAACCTAGAAACAATCTAATACACAACAGTTTATAACACCTGTCGAAAACTTTTTTTCTCTTATGAAAATAATTAAAAGGATTACCTATAATTCATAAGGAACTCTCACAGTTTTTTCCCGAATTGATAGTGATTAATGATCTACACCAAAGGTAAGATATGTATTTTATCTTAATAAAAATGCAAGAAAACGTGAACAACGAGTATTAAAGTCAGTTGTTGAAGGTTTTTATTAAATCAGAAGTGGAGAAAATGGTTTAAAAATCATATTTTAGCTAAAAGATTAGTGAATATAGCATGGTTAGTGTGAATTGGGTAACGTGTCTTTTATTTTTTTATTGTATTCTTCACCCTGAAGAAATTTCTGGGGCCATTCATCGTAGAAGGTTATGAAGTAAGAGGGAAAATTTATGGAAATATGTTGTGAAGATATCGGTTAATCCAAGTCTTAAACAAATTAAGATGGTAATAATAAGGAAAACAACAGGGGTTCGTTGGAAGAAGTTGCTTGCATAGAAGGCACTTTGGGGCTATGTATTTCAAAAGGTGATCAAAGCAATGTAGCAGTTCTGGATGGCTTGAACCCAATGGAATAACAGATATAACAAAATCAAATGCAAAATTGGACAAAATTACCATGATACTTGAATAGCCTCTTTTTATATGACATCTGTAACATTCGTTGAAAGCATCGCAAATCACCTTAGCAATGTTTAAAATGTTTGTTGTTGTAATATGTGTTTGTAGGCACTTTGGGGCTATGTATTTCAAAATGTGATCAAAGTAATGTAGCAGTTCTGGATGGCTTGAACCCAATAGAATTATATTTACTTTTAATTTATCATTATATGATTATATTATGCTCTACAATATTTATTGCACTGAGCACTGTTTATAAAAAAATAAATGCCACGGAACTCAAAATCGTAAAACCTTGGGCCCTCTTCATCTGGATTTATATATCAGAGGTAGCATCGCCGACTGACGTCAATTCAGTCGGGTTTCAATCCTAGGTAAAAGGCAATCGGCTGTCTAACTATACTGATGAGCTGTGATATAGCGAAACCGATGTGTCTGCAGATGACTATTTATGCTCTTACACCCTGATTGATCACTCTGGAAGAATGGTAGCTACTCTGGCATCTACGCATCGTTCACTCAGCAATAAATTAGAACACTCTCAGCTATTGGGCGTGTATAATGATAATATACACGCTAAAAAGTCTGCCTTCTTCTATCGAGCGCCCGTAGCTCAGAGGTAGAATCGCCAATTCGGTCGGGTTTCAATCCTGGGTAAAATTCAGTCTAATCGTATTGATGAGCTGTGATACAGCAAAACATATCTGTCTGCGGATGACTATACATATATATTATGGACTCTCCAGTCGATTTCGACGTATGAGCGTCTAACACAATTAGACAACCACGCAAAAATTGTCTAAAGTGGTGAAGGCTTGTGTAGCACCATCCACACTTTTTGGAACTGCTGATAACAAACGTCTGCTACAGATCGCATGAACAACAGACCTCAGTTATTTAACCCATAACTGGAGGGAAGGGACGGATTAAAACCTTTCCCAAGGGTGCTAGTGCGTAAGTGAATGCAAAGTGTTCGACTGGAATTGGAACTCGGCTCACCGATTTCCCCCTCCGAGCCGACATCCAATGCACCACAAGGCACATCCGTCAATAACGCTTTCCTGGTGTGTGTGTATATATATATATATATATATATATATATATATATATATATATGTGTGTGTGTGTGTGTGTGTGTGTGTGTGTGTGTGTGTGTGTGCAATAGTAAACAAATGGCAGCTATGTATAAACTCCCATTTGTTTACTCTTGCACAGATTAGCTTAGAATTTTAGATTTCCACATGTGTTAGTGTTGCCGTAGAAGGTGATAAATTTCACTAATTTTTATTAAAACTATCGGAGTTAGAACAAAAAAATCGATTTGCATATAATTCTGGCACGCAGTATATATATATATATAAATTTTCTATTAGTAAAGCGAAAGTAAACAAATGTCCTATGTCGATAAATTATTTATTGATATATATTTACTTTCGCTTTACTAATACAAAATTTAGATATACTTTAGCGAAAAGTGATACAGTAGTAAATTAGAACTGAAAGTAAACTCATCTGTATGATTTGTAACCTAGCAACAGAACTGAAAGTAAACTCATCTGTATCATTTGTAACCTAGCAATTGCAATTTATAACCTAGAAACAATCTAATACACAACAGTTTATAACACCTGTCGAAAACTTTTTTTCTCTTATGAAAATAATTAAAAGGATTACCTATAATTCATAAGGAACTCTCACAGTTTTTTCCCGAATTGATAGTGATTAATGATCTACACCAAAGGTAAGATATGTATTTTATCTTAATAAAAATGCAAGAAAACGTGAACAACGAGTATTAAAGTCAGTTGTTGAAGGTTTTTATTAAATCAGAAGTGGAGAAAATGGTTTAAAAATCATATTTTAGCTAAAAGATTAGTGAATATAGCATGGTTAGTGTGAATTGGGTAACGTGACTTCTTTTATTTTTTTATTGTATTCTTCACCCTGAAGAAATTTCTGGGGCCATTCATCGTAGAAGGTTATGAAGTAAAAGGTAAAATTTATAGAAATATGTTGTGAAGATATCGGAATAAGGGTGATTCCCGTCGACGAGCGTGGCATGACGGATCGTATCCAGAAAGGCGAGGACTGTCAAATTTTACAGACTTTTCTATTATTTCAACTTTATCTCATAGGGGGGTGGTGATCTCCTTCCCACCATAATGGTTTCTCCTGATTCGTTCCCAGTTAACTTTGATCTTCAAAATATAAACATAAAGCCAAACGTTATTTTCTGTCTTCTTAATTCTTGCTCTTCTATTGTTCTTTTCCTTGATAGTACTTATTTTCTCATCTTCTCTAACGCGTCTCTTGCGTCTTAATGATTTGTCTTGCATGTGGGGGAATGATAAGAATAAATATTCGTTGACATTATTATTATCCAGTATAGAGGGGCGAAGTCTGCCGGTCCCGGTGATACCACGAAAAAAGTTCAGCGTCGGTGTAATCTCGAAACCAGCTTGACAGTCGTCAAGAGAATTTTTTTATTCATTTCAACCCAAGCAAGATGTATTTTCAAATACAGTGGCCAAATTTAAAACATAAATAGATGATATATTCCCCAATGAGTCTTGCGTCTAATTAATAAAATCAGAAACTACAACAAATTAAAATTTATTCAAATTTCATAGATTAGAGTAGATTGGAGTTAACAGAGGTAAAAAATATTTTACTAAGATTTTTAAAAAGTAATTTCATTCATTTGTGAATGAGTACTGTAAGATTCATTAAAATCCGACAATGATTTGATATTTGCAAGAGATTCCAAATTAATTAATTTGTCACCGGAAAAAGGTGGGTGATGAAACCATTAGGTTTTCCAATGTAAAAAGCTGTAACGTTTTGAATACCCGCTAACTCAAACCGAAACATGATATTCTGTCAAAATTTCTAACAAGTGGGAAGGGATTAAAAATATTAAAAACATAATTAAAAATTAATTTGATTTTTCCTCTTAAAATAACAAAACATTTGATGCAAAATTTTCCTTTTCATTAAGACTGGGAACTTATTTATTCCTACTATGCAGTTTTTTAGGGGTTAAGTGAAAGTAACTAGTTTGAACGTATTGATATGACAAATATAACAAGATCAAATGCTAAATTGGCCAGAATTTCCATGGTAGTTGAATCCCCTCTTTTTATATAACATCTGTAACATTCGTTGAAAGTATCGCAAATCACCTTAGCAGCGTTTACAATGTTTGTTGTTGTAATATGTGTTTGTAGGCACTTTGGGGCTATGTATTTCAAAAGCGGATCAAAGCAACGTAGCAGTTCTGGATTGTTTGAACCTAATCGAATTACAGTTATAAGAAAATCAAATGCAAAATTGGCCAAACGTTGCATGGTAGTTGAATCGTTTCCTTTTATATGACATCTGTAACATTCGTTGAAAGTATCGCAAATCACCTTAGCAGCGTTGAAAATGTTTGTTGTTGTAATATGTGTTTGAAGGCACTTTGGGGCTATGTATTTCAAAAGCGGATCAAAGCAACGTAGCAGTTCTGGATTGTTTGAACCTAATCGAATTACAGTTATAAGAAAATCAAATGCAAAATTGGCCAAACGTTGCATGGTAGTTGAATCGTTTCCTTTTATATGACATCTGTAACATTCGTTGAAAGTATCGCAAATCACCTTAGCAGCGTTGAAAATGTTTGTTGTTGTAATATGTGTTTGAAGGCACTTTGGGGCTATGTATTTCAAAAGCGGATCAAAGCAACGTAGCAGTTGTTGATTCTTTGAACCTAATCGAATTACAGTTATAAGAAAATCAAATGCAAAATTGGCCAAACGTTGCATGGTAGTTGAATCGTTTCCTTTTATATGACATCTGTAACATTCGTTGAAAGTATCGCAAATCACCTTAGCAGCGTTTACAATGTTTGTTGTTGTAATATGTGTTTGTAGGCATTTTGGGGCTATGCATTTCAAAAGCGGATCAAAGTAACGTAGCAGTTCTGGATTGTTTGAACCTAATCGAATTACAGTTATAAGAAAATCAAATGCAAAATTGGCCAAACGTTGCATGGTAGTTGAATCCTTTCATTTTATATGACATCTGTAACATTCGTTGAAAGTATCGCAAATCACCTTAGCAGCGTTTACAATGTCTGTTGTTGTAATATGTGTTTGTAGGCATTTTGGGGCTATGCATTTCAAAATCGGATCAAAGCAACGTAGCAGTTGTTGATTGTTTGAACCTAATCGAATTACAGTTATAAGAAAATCAGATGCAAAATTGGCCAAACGTTTCATGGTAGTTGAATCGTTTCCTTTTATATGACATCTGTAACATTCGGTGAAAGTATCGCGAATCACCTTGGCAGCGTTTACAATGTCTGTTGTTGTAATATGTGTTTGTAGGCACTTTGGGGCTATGTATTTCAAAAGCGGACTTGCCATAACGTAGCAGTTGTTGATTGTTTTGAACCTAATCGAATTACAGTTATAAGAAAATCAGATGTGAAAAATTGGCCAAACGTTTCATGGTAGTTGAATCGTTTCCCTTTTATATGACATCTGTAACATTCGGTGAAAGTATCGCGAATCACCTTAGCAGCGTTTACAATGTCTGTTGTTGTAATATGTGTTTGTAGGCACTTTGGGGCTATGTATTTCAAAAGCGGATCAAAGCAACGTAGCAGTTGTTGATTGTTTGAACCTAATCGAATTACAGTTATAAGAAAATCAGATGCAAAATTGGCCAAACGTTTCATGGTAGTTGAATCGTTTCCTTATATGACATCTGTAACATTCGGTGAAAGTATCGCGAATCACCTTAGCAGCGTTTACAATGTCTGTTGTTGTAACATGTGTTTGTAGGCACTTTGGGGCTATGTATTTCAAAAGTGGATCAAAGTAACGTAGCAGTTCTGGATTGTTTTGAACCTAATCGAATTACAAGTTATAAGAAAATCAGATGCAAAATTGGCCAAACGTTTCATGGTAGTTGAATCGTTTCCTTTTATATGACATCTGTAACATTCGGTGAAAGTATCGCGAATCACCTTAGTAGCGTTTACAATGTCTGTTGTTGTAATATGTGTTTGTAGGCACTTTGGGGCTATGTATTTCAAAGCGGATCACAGCAACGTAGCAGTTGTTGATTCTTTGAACCTAATCGAATTACAGTTATAAGAAATCAGATGCAAATTGGCCAAACGTTTCATGGTAGTTGAATCGTTTCCTTTTATATGACATCTGCAACATTCGGTGAAAGTATCGCGAATCACCTTAGTAGCGTTTACAATGTCTGTTGTTGTAATATGTGTTTGTAGGCACTTTGGGGCTATGTATTTCAAAAGCGGATCAAAGCAACGTAGCAGTTGTTGATTCTTTGAACCTAATCGAATTACAGTTATAAGAAAATCAGATGCAAAATTGGCCAAACGTTTCATGGTAGTTGAATCGTTTCCTTTTATATGACATCTGTAACATTCGGTGAAAGTATCGCGAATCACCTTAGCAGCGTTTAGCAATGTCTGTTGTTGTAATATGTGTTTGTAGGCACTTTGGGCCATGTATTTCAAAAGCGGATCAAAGTAACGTAGCAGTTCTGGATTGTTTGAACCTAATCGAATTACAGTTATAAGAAAATCAGATGCAAAATTGGCCAAACGTTTCATGGTAGTTGAATCGTTTCCTTTTATATGACATCTGTAACATTCGGTGAAAGTATCGCGAATCACCTTAGCAGCGTTTACAATGTCTGTTGTTGTACATGTGTTTGTAGGCATTTTGGGCTATGTATTTCAAAAGCGGATCAAAGCAACGTAGCAGTTGTTGATTGTTTGAACCTAATCGAATTACAGTTATAAGAAAATCAGATGCAAAATTGGCCAAACGTTTCATGGTAGTTGAATCGTTTCCTTTTATATGACATCTGTAACATTCGGTGAAAGTATCGCGAATCACCTTAGCAGCGTTTACAATGTCTGTTGTTGTAATATGTGTTTGTAGGCACTTTGGGGCTATGTATTTCAAAAGTGGATCAAAAGTAACGTAGCAGTTCTGGATTGTTTGAACCTAATCGAATTACAGTTATAAGAAAATCAGAGTAAAATTGGCCAAACGTTTCATGGTAGTTGAATCGTTTCCTTTTATATGACATCTGTAACATTCGGTGAAAGTATCGCGAATCACCTTAGCAGCGTTTACAATGTCTGTTGTTGTAATATGTGTTTGTAGGCACTTTTGGGCTATGTATTTCAAAAGCGGATCAAAGCAACGTAGCAGTTGTTGATTGTTTGAACCTAATCGAATTACAGTTATAAGAAAATCAGATGCAAAATTGGCCAAACGTTTCATGGTAGTTGAATCGTTTCCTTTTATAAGACATCTGTAACATTCGGTGTATATATCGCGAATCACCTTAGCAGCGTTTACAATGTCTGTTGTTGTAATATGTTTGTAGGCACTTTGGGGCTATGTATTTCAAAAGCGGATCAAAGCAACGTAGCAGTTGTTGATTGTTTGAACCTAATCGAATTACAGTTATAAGAAAATCAGATGCAAAATTGGCCAAACGTTTCATGGTAGTTGAATCGTTTCCTTTTATATGACATCTGTAACATTCGGTGAAAGTATCGCTAATCACCTTGGCAGCGTTTACAATGTCTGTTGTTGTAATATGTGTTTGTAGGCACTTTGGGGCTATGTATTTCAAAAGCGGATCAAAGCAACGTAGCAGTTGTTGATTGTTTGAACCTAATCGAATTACAGTTATAAGAAAATCAGATGCAAAATTGGCCAAACGTTTCATGGTAGTTGAATCGTTTCCTTTTATAAGACATCTGTAACATTCGGTGAAAGTATCGCGAATCACCTTAGCAGCGTTTACAATGTCTGTTGTTGTAATATGTGTTTGTAGGCACTTTGGGGCTATGTATTTCAAAAGCGGATCAAAGCAACGTAGCAGTTGTTGATTGTTTGAACCTAATCGAATTACAGTTATAAGAAAATCAGATGCAAAATTGGCCAAACGTTTCATGGTAGTTGAATCGTTTCCTTTTATATGACATCTGTAACATTCGGTGAAAGTATCGCGAATCACCTTAGCAGCGTTTACAATGTCTGTTGTTGTAATATGTGTTTGTATGCACTTTGGGGCTATGTATTTCAAAAGCGGATCAAAGCAACGTAGCAGTTGTTGATTGTTTGAACCTAATCGAATTACAGTTATAAGAAAATCAGATGCAAAATTGGCCAAACGTTTCATGGTAGTTGAATCGTTTCCTTTTATATGACATCTGTAACATTCGGTGAAAGTATCGCAAATCACCTTAGCAGCGTTTACAATGTCTGTTGTTGTAATATGTGTTTGTAGGCACTTTGGGGCTATGTATTTCAAATGGGTATCAAATCCATGTAACAGTTCTGGATGGCTTGAACCTCATAGAATGACAGTTATAACCAAATTGACTAAACTTGCCATGGTACTTGATTCGTTGAAAGTATTCAGAATCACAGTAGCAATGTTTACAATGATTGTTGTTGTATGTGTTTATAGGCAATTTGGAGCTATGTTTTTCTAAAGGGGATCCAAGCAATGTAGCAGTTCTGGATGGTTTGAATTCACTGAAATGACGACGGATCTAAATCAATTAAGTGCAAATATGGCCAAATTTTTTTCGTACCTGGTGACTGTCTTTTAATTTTGCAACTGCGGTTTTGATTCAGCATATTCTGAATAATATCTGTGCTTGTTACTGTAATTAGCGTTTGTTGAGTAATGCAGTATAGTAGTTCTGCATGCTTTGTTCCCAATGAAATGACGCCGGAGATTAAGAGATCAAATGTAAATGTATTAAAAACTATTACATTACTTCAATTAGTCTTGTAATAAGTCAATTAAGCGCTGTTGTTTTTTCTGACAAACTGCATCCACTGAAACCTTTTTTTTTGTTTTTTTTAATCGTATCACCCCAAGCAAGGCGGTAACGCCACTGATGTGCAGGGGGCTACATAAGAGTAAAAAGATTAAGTAGAAGAGAGTGAAGAGGAAGACGAACCAGCTAGAAAGGCGCAAGAGAAGGATGGGAATACACGTGTGATGACAATTGCAAAGGTGGAGAGATAGGAAAGGATATACGGGGTGGTGAAAGAACTAAAGTCAAGTGGTTAATAGATGAGTATTGACATTGCATTTAAATTCCTAGAGGTTGTAGCCGTCAGGGAAGCAAGAATATGGAAGCGAGTTCCACAGGCGGGAAGTGCGAGAGAAGAAGCTGAAGGAGTAGAATTGTCTTTTTTTTTGGTCATCTGTAAAATGTGTCATTCTGTTGACAAATTCTGGTGTATTCGCTGTTAGGGACTTTAAGCATTCGTTGATTTTTGCCTGAAAGATAAAAAGCAGTACATTAGGACAAACTGAATATCAAATAATTATCAGTATAACCCGAATATAAGAGAAACACGGATATAAGAGAGATTTTCTCTGGTCCCAAATTAGAGCCTGTGGTAATGTATTTACAATAGACCTAACCCGGATATTTGAGAAACTCGGATATAAGATAACTTTTACTGGTCCCGACAACTCTCTTATATCAGGGTTACACTGTAACATTTCAATGTCACTTTACATCATCTTCATCACAATTGTATCAGTTTTTATCAATTTGTCTCTCACTCTTATGAAACCACTTTTACATGTTTCCTTTTAAGTTTATTCCATGCCATACATTTTAAGGTAGAAATTTAATCTCTTCATTCTTTTATCCTTTGTGCTCTCACACACTATAGTCTAGTCAGTTTCATTAATATTCCTTACACTGTACTAGCATATATACAGAGTGTTAGTTTCTTTAACTGTACGGATTCATGCCAACTTCAAAGTTTTGTGAGGGCACATTTATGATGTTCCCACTCGCCAGGACTAGTTTTGCTAGTTTTTTTCATGTCGACTCTCTAATTCCACACCGATATCGAGCACTTTACGAGAAATCACCTGCTTGTCAAAATTCTTTTTAACAGTAAAAGTACGATTTTGAAAAAACAGTAGCTACTCTAGCATCTACGCATCGCTCATTCAGTAATGATTTAGAGCACTCTGGCTACTGGTATATGATATAATTACTTAGTTATACATATATACATATACATATATATATAATCTGTTATATTTAACTATATGTGTTTAGAATATATATATATATATTCACACACACACACACACACGATATATATATATATATATATATATATATATATATTTATATATATATATCCACTCAAATACGAGTATTTATTAAAAAATATTAATGTTAAAAACATTTATAAATATATGTTTATGTATATATTATATATATATATATATATATATATATATATACATGTAGAAAAAGCAAAGCCTCATAATGACTTCAAAATCGGTTATTTTTTATCCTTTAATAGTTGTGAATTGCTTAAATTCTAATGTATATAAATGTAGGCAAAAAAGAAAATGTTGGTAAGATGTACTTGTCAGTGCAACTGCTAAGCAGTTCATTGTCAAAAGTCTTTATTATGACGTGTGTATATCTATCTATCTATCTATCTATCTATCTATCTATCTATCTATCTATCTATCTATCTATGTTTCGAAAAGTCCCGAAGTTTAACAAAATGGTTTTAACAACCGACATATTTAAATTTTTAAGTAGATTGTAATTTAGGCTTGTTCTAAAGTATAATTTATAATATATATCGCAATTTCTTTGTCAGTTGCTTTCAATAAAATTCAGTTTAGAAATAACATTTTATATATACACATATCAATTAAGGATTTTACAATAAGTAATCCATTAAGTATGGGTCCAACGTACGTTAAAATGTTCATGGCAATAAATGCTGAAAAGAGAATTAATGCTTAGGTATGTGGGAGCGTTGTAAGTAAGGAATGTCTTGATGTATCCGCTCCTTTGGTCGGTAAGTAGTTTAGAGACAGCGAAGAAGAAAAGAGAGGCAAGGGCGGTGAGCATAGTAAGTCGGTCAAGAGAGATACTCTCTCGAGTCTGTCTGTGTCGGTCTGTCTGGCGTTGCTTTCTGTATCGGCTTTTTATATTGTCTATCTGGATCCCAGCAGATCATTTGGGAATTCACACTCGTATTTGATTCTGGGCTTCCCAGAGGGAAGGGACGGATTAATACATTTCCCAAAGGTACCAGAGCTTAAGTGAATGCAGGGTATTCAACTGGAATTCGAAATCGGCTTACCGATTTCTCTTTCCGAGCCGATATCCATTGCAACACAACGAACATCCGTCACTATACAATTACAGCACCTGGTATTCCCAAGCGGTCACCCAATATAGAAAGGGGTATAAGAAGTCCTGCCAGTATTTGTCATTGGTGTCCACAGTCTGAACAATATAAGACAGGCAGATGATAGTGCTGATAGCAGACAAGGAAAAAAAAATAAAAGCCCTCAGACAGAATATAGCTAAAGAAAGCGAAAAGAAAGGACTAAACATAAACTACAAGAAAATTGAATGCATGGTCATCAGTAAAAAGAGGAGCCCAAAATGACAACTACAGGTCGGGGATACTAAAATCAAACAAGGCATGGAAAGAAAACTACAAGACCCAACATAAAAGGTAACTAAAGAAAGCGAAAAGAAAGGACTAAACATAAACTACAAGAAAATTGAATGCATGGTCATCAGTAAAAAGAGGAGCCCAAAATGACGACTACAGGTCGGGGATACTAAAATCAAACAAGGAACGGAAAGAAAACTACAAGACCTATCATAGAAGGTAACTAAAGAAAGCGAAAAGAAAGGACTAAACATAAACTACAAGAAAACTGAATGCATGGTCATCAGTAAAAAGAGGAGCCCAAAATGACAACTACAGGTCGGGGATACTAAAATCAAACAAGGCACAGAAAGAAAACTACAAGACCCAACATAAAAGGTAACTAAAGAAAGCGGAAAGAAAGGACTAAACATAAATTACAAGAAAACTAAAGGCATGGTCATCAGTAAAAAGAGGAGCCCAAAATGCCAACTACAGGTCGGGGATACTAAAATCAAACAAGGAACGGAAAGAAAATTACAAGACCTACCATAGAAGGTAAATAAAGAAAGCGGAAAGAATGGACTAAACATAAACTACAAGAAAACTGAATGCATGGTCATCAGTAAAAAGAGGAGCCCAAAATGCCAAGTACAGGTCGGGGATACTAAAATCAAACAAGGCACAGAAAGAAAACTAAAAGACCCAACATAAAAGATGACTAAAGAAAGCGGAAAGAAAGGACTATACATAAACTACAAGAAAACTGAATGCATGGTCATCAGTAAAAAGAGGAGCTCAAAATGCCAACTACAGGTCGGGGATACAAAAATCAAACAAGGCACGGAAAGAAAACTACAAGACCCAACATAAAAGGTAACTAAAGAAAGCGAAAAGAAAGGACTATACATAAACTACAAGAAAACTGAATGCATGGTCATCAGTAAAAAGAGGAGCTCAAAATGCCAACTACAGGTCGTGCATACTAAAATCAAACAAGGCACGGAAAGAAAACTACAAGACCCAACATAAAAGGTAACTAAAGAAAGCGAAAAGAAAGGACTATACAGAAACTACAAGAAAATTGAATGCATGGTCATCAGTGAAAAGAGGAGCTCAAAATGACAACTACAGGTCGGGGATACTAAAATCAAACAAGGCACGGAAAGAAAACTACAAGACCCAACATAAAAGGTTAGTAAAGAAAGCGAAAAGAAAGGACTATACATAAACTACAAGAAAACTGAAAGCATGGTCATCAGTAAAAAGGAAGAGCTCAAAGTGACAATTACAGGTCGG
>JBBBDQ010029855.1:0-98774 GCA_037127315.1 Ascarosepion bandense
AAGTTTTAATTATGTTTCCAACTAATATATTCAGTCACTCAGTTAAGTGCCATACGTGATACACGCTTAGTCGATCGTGTCTCGAAAGAGGCATGACTACTTGGTAGAATATTATCTCGCAGTAGGTTGCCAATGTTTTCTGCGGTAGACTGGTTGCCAGCCAAGGCTATAGTACCCAATCTGTTCTATTATTTAACCGATAAACTAGAGGTAAGAGACGGATTAATACCTTTCCCAAAGGTATTTGTGCGTAAGTGAAAGCAAATAATTCAACTGGAATTCGAACATGGCTCCCCGATTTGTCGTTCCGAGCCGATATCCACTGCACCACAGCGCACATAGTGGGTTTATTACCGTGCTTGTGGTGAAATTATTAAAAAAATCCTTTGACCTCAAACAGATTGTATCTTTTACAGAATATTATTATTATTATTATCATTATTATTATTTCCTTTGATTTCTCTTGTATACACATTTCCTTCCTGGACCCAAGGTCAGATATGACGTTAAAACATTTTCTTCTGATCATATTTGTAAAAAATAGGAAGTAAGATCACACGCATCTTGTGTAGATAAATCTCTTCCAAAAAAGTAAACTGCTCTTTTTGTATTACTTTAAGGTATTGGCCATCAAGAATTCTTTCAATGAGTCTGTTGGAACCATTTACAAATCAATGCGAGGTTTACGACTACAACTGGAATTATTGATGTCCTCATATGTCGTATTTTTAAGATTTCCTCTTCAAGATTCCTTGTATATTGGTATCTTATTTGAAGATCTTCAAAGATACATTTACAATCTGCTTAATCTGTCATGTCAATAAGAAAGCAAACGCTGTCTTGTGGACCTTGATCACGATGTTTTTCCCCATCAGCGACACCCGCTATCTTTTCCGTTATCAAGAGACCTGTCTCCCGGTTATTCATACCATTTTATAGCTTGTCAAAACGTTTATTTGCGTGTCTGACTAGGCATTTGTTTTACTGTGTTTTTTTGTACATCGACCCACAAGGATATCATCTTCATCGGCTGTTATCAGTAAATTAAATTTCTTGCCAATTATCCAACAGCAATTCTTTTTTAATTCGAGTCAACAGTACCAACCACTTACAGGCATATCATGTAGAAACATAGGTTCCAGTTCCGAAGT
Organism: Ascarosepion bandense; assembly: GCA_037127315.1. Taxonomy (NCBI): domain Eukaryota; kingdom Metazoa; phylum Mollusca; class Cephalopoda; order Sepiida; family Sepiidae; genus Ascarosepion; species Ascarosepion bandense. The sequence continues at coordinate 1,152 of JBBBDQ010029855.1, forward strand.
TAAGCAATGTCGAGCCTGATAAGCACATAAGGGGGGAAACACAAGGAGCTGAAAGCTTGGATGGCGTAACGCATAATAATTCTGAACTGTTTGTAAGAGATTCGTTGCATTCATTTGGTTTCGTTATTATCAGCCAGTCAGTAAAGTGCCATACGTGATACAAGCTTTGGGCAATCATGTCTCAAAATAGACATGACTAACTGGGCAGAAGATTATCTCGCACTAGGTTGTCATTGCTTTCTGCGATAGACTGGTTGCCAGCCAAGGCTATAGACAATCTGTTCTGCCATTTGACTCATAGCTGGAGGGAGAAGAGATAGATTATATTACATTATTATAATTAGTGGGGGATCAGTTTATTACTTCCAAACAATAGAAAACCAATCCCCCACTTCATGCCCAGTAGAAGTTTTAATTGTTTCAAACTATTATATTCAGTCAGTCAGTTAAGTGCCATACCTGATACACACTTAGTCGATCATGTCTGGGAAGAGTGACTGGGCAGAAGATAATCCCGCAGTAGGTTGCCATTGCTTTCTGCGGTAGACTGATTGCCAGCCAAGGCTATAGAACCCAATCTCTCCTGTTATTTAACCCATAACTGGAGGGAAAAGAGAAAGAGACCGATTATAATCTTGGTCCAAGGGTATTTCCAGGTAAGTGAATGCAACGAATTCAACTGGAATTCGAACTCGTCTCCCCGATTTCTCGTTCCAAGCCGATATCCACTACACTACAACGCACATCGTTATAATCGCTTACGCGAAAATAACATTATGTAAGGTAGGAATCCAGCTGTTCACGTCAATCAACTTGGGGGTTAATTGGTAAGAGAGGTATCATTAAAAAAACATTATTATTTTTTTTTTAATCATTTCACCCCGAGCAAGGCAGAAATGCCACTGATGAGCTGGGGGCTACATAACTGTAAAAAGATTAATTAGAAAAGAGTGAGGAGTACAAACTAGTTATGTCTGTCCGCCACGACAGGTTTCTTACTGGTGCGGGAGTATATTGTGGTGTCGTCTGCGTAGAAGCCTACTTGGGAACTGATCTCATCTGGGAGGTCGTTGATGAAAATAAGGAAGAGCGTCGAGCCCAGGATAGAGCCCTGTGGGACACCAGCATTCGTGCTGTAGGATGAAGAGGCATGCCCATTCAAAACGATCTTCATCTCTCAAAATAATGTATAAAAAATATTTAAATTTTGGAACTAAATAAAACAAAGAGGTTTGCATGCTTTTTTTTAATAATCATATCGCCCAAAGAAAGGCATTTTATTGCCACTGTTTTACAGAGGGTTATATATGAGGAAAGTTATGAGAAATAGTGACAGATTATAGGGGGTGTCAGGAAGTGGGTAAGAGAAGGATGAGAATACTGATGAGAGTGGAGAGGACGAAGAAAGGAGCATGGGAGAGAGGATGCAGGTTAGTGAGATAGTCGTTGACTATTGACTTTACATTTAAATTTTTGGAGATTGTCGGGAAAGCAAGTAAATGGAAGGGAATTCCACAGACGAGAAATACGAGAAAAGAAGCTGATGGAGTAGAATTTGTGCTTATATTTTATTGGTTTCACAGTAAAATGGTGAGGTGTAGTTGCTAATCTTGTGGCTCGAGTAAATTTATATATAGAGGGCACCAGTGATCTAAGTCAATCAGAGCAGGAGTCGTGAAAATATTTGTAGAAGAGACACAGGAAAGTCACATTTCGCCGGTGAGAAAGTGACTGCATCCGAGCTACCAAATCGAGATCTATCACATTACAGATTCTCCGTTGGATTTTGTCAAGGACACCTAGGTGGATAGCAGGAGCACCCGAACAGATATGGCAGCAGTATTCAATGTATGGGCGGGCTGTAGATTTATATATGTGCAGGATTGTTTCAGGCGGAAAAATCTTCCTGGCCCTACACAGAGAACCGACTTTCTTAGCAGCGGATTTAGCTATGGATTCAATATAGTCGTTCCACTTGAGGTCTGTTGTGAGAGTTGAACCGTGGAGGCTAATAAAGAAAATCAACCACACCTACACAACGATATATAATAAGCAAAATTACCAGCCATAGTTTTTATATTAGAATTACCAACAATATATTTTATAGCAAAGTGATCATGGTTAGATTTGGTTTGTTTTACGGCATATCAACTCCTTAGAGTCATTTAATGACGAAGCTTTCTCCTTCTTCTTTTATGAACCTTGTCCCTTCGGGACGTAGGCGATCATGGCTTTCCATTTCTCCCTATCCACGGAGGCTCTTAGCACGCCTTCTCTTTTTACACCATGCAATCCTCGTTCCATCACCCTCCCGATTAGGTCCTTCAAATATGTTATCAGCTTCTTTCCCCTGTCTCTTTTCCCTGTATCTGGCCTGTTAGTATCATGTTCCCCAAGCCCTTCTTCCTCAGAGCATGTCCCAGGAATTTTAGCTGTCTCTTTCTGATGCTGAGTATTAATTTCCTTTTCGTTTCCATTCATTCCAAAATCTCATCATTGCTCACATGCTCGACCCATGATATATATTTTTTTTAATCGCATCACCCCGAGCAAGGCGGTAACGCCACTGATGTACAGGGGCTACGTAATAGTGGAAAGATTGAAAAAGAGAAAACCGGAAACCACATCCTAAACAGAGAACAAGGGATGAGCCTCTTAACCTGTTCAATAGACGTGGGTGGAGTGTGAACCGGGCGATAGATAGATCTATCTACTCCAATTGAAAAAAAAAACAAAGTGAGAAGATTGGAAAAGAGAAAACCGGAAACCACATCCTAAACAAGGAACAAGGGATGAGCCTCTTAACCTGTTCAATAGACATGGGTGGAGTGTGAACCGGGCAATAGATAGATCTATCTACTCCAATTAATATCTACGGCATCCTTCTAGTTCCTTTAAAAATGTATTTCTGTTGTTAACATTTTTCCTTCAAAAACGTATTTTTGTTGGTATCATTTTTCCTTCAAACAACGTTTTGTTGGTAATATTTTACCTTCAAAAATATTTTCTTGGTAATAATTTTCATTAAATATTTCGTTCAAACATTTTTAAGTATATATTTCATAAAAGTCTATTTTTATACTTTTGACCCCAGTTTGGGGGTTAAATTATTTTTCCATAGCTCAGACCCTAACAGGTGCTACCACTCCGGGTCAGAGTGGAGCTGGAAACAGCAGCAGTTAAGAGGTAGTTCCATGCTTCTCACAACCTCTCAATCAGAGGCCTTGCTGCCGGATGTAGTTTACCGTCATACCCAGGACCCGCAAAGTGATCAACATCATGTTTTTTCTGTGGCTGAAAGCAAACAGTTGCATTCAAAATCTTTAGAATTCGGCATTAATTAACCGATAGAGGTTTATACGGCACTCAACCAAAGTTAACAAAGAACAAAGTTAAAACTAAATGGCCAGCAATACATTTTAGAGGAGAAATAAAAAGAAAACGTTATATCAAAACGACCAACAAAAGATTTTACCCGTTGTTGAAGACATGCAACTGCGTTCAAAACATTGAGATTTCGATGACAATAAACCGTAAAGGATAATATGTTGCTAAAGAAAAATCAAGCAAACCAAACATTCGATGTATTTTGTACTAGCAGTATAGCCCGGCGTTTCTCGGGTGTAATGAAAGCTTTAAAACTAATCCATGGTCCTGGAGCTTAGACTCTTTGAACGTTGGCTCGAAAGACTAAAAAGCAATAGTTGTTTCCAGTTAAAGCGAAACCGTAGACTGAAAGAATAATGAATGGATGTAAATCAAATTTTGGTTTCCTGGTATCGATATCAATTTTTCTGCACTATTGCAAGAACTGCAACCTTGAAACTTATGAATATCGTCTCTTATGTCTTTGTCTATGAGTGTATTAAATTTGATTAAAATTGGGCCACTCCTTCTATAACCCGATTTTTTCGATTATCAATTTTCGATATTTATTGGGTGTACCTCAACACAAAACTTAGCTAAGAACACTCGCAAACGCTTATAGTACAACTGTGTAAATTTGACCAGCAAATTAGTTAAATCATCAAATGTACATTTTAACTGTAGTTAACGACAAACCATTGCATTCAAAGTATTTAGATTTCAGCATTAAATAACCACTAGAAGTGTGTTTGCCGCTAAAAAATTCATCCAAACGTAACTAACAATACATCTTTAATACAAAATGATCAGCAATAGATTTTATAGTAGAATCACTAACAATACATTTTATAACAAACTGCTCAACATTATATCTTACCTGTGATTGAAGGCATACAACTACGTTCAAAATATTTAGATTTCGGTATTAAATTGTAGTGAACAAAACAAGATCTAGATTTAAAGTTCAAATACTAAGCACTGGGTCATTGATTTTGTTAGAAATAAACGGATTTACTCGAATTTACAAAACCTTGCGTAGCACACACGCAAAAGCGAATCCAAATCAAAACTTGTTAAATTTCACACCTCGATGCGAAATGTTTTTCGGCTAATAGAAAACTAGGAAACATCTAAAATCAAAATTCAAATAATCTTCAATGATCAGAAACAAGTTCTTTTTACGGATCCTATTCGAGCCGACGCGAAGTTTGTTAGTCGTCCAATGAAAAGGCCAGAATCACTTCCGGGAGTGAATACCCAAATACCCTTTTCCAGCCGCACAAACGAAATAAAAGACGGGCTAAGCCAAGGCCTCCTAGATATTAACCAAGGCCTATGCTATGATTAAAGTTGACGTGCTGACGTCACACTTAGTAGAGTTCTGTTTTATACGGAGTCCGTTAGCGTTGACTTATTTTCAGAACCAAACATGCCTTCTTCTTGTGTGGTACCACAATGTAAAGGGAATTATAAAAATGGACCGAAAGTTCATTGTTTTTCGTTTCCAAAAAATAAACATTTATTTGATAAATGGAAACATGCCATTAAAAGGGAGAATTTTACCCCAAGTCCATTCAGCAAAGTAAGTAGTTAAAATTTTATCACCATTTATTTCAACAGTCGCTAAAATCAAAATTTGCTAAAAAATTAGTTTTTTTGCCGTAGCACAAGAAGAAAGAAAGCACTTTGTTTATATCTTTTAAATTAATACAATAAATTAAGATATTATTTTTATTTCTTTGAATAAAATTGAAATAAAAATATCTGAAAAAAAAATAAATACGACTATTCGTTCGTAAGTTTTTGTTTTTTTTTTCGAAATGTTTTAAAATTTAAACTGAAGTCGAAAAAAGTTGTTAAACATTATATTTTCTAAAAGTATTTGAATTTTGAATTAATATTTTATTGATATTTTATTTCAGAAAATAGTGTCTTTTTTTTTCAATGAAATGTTTAAAAATTCTTAGAAAACGAAGTAAAAACTTTTCTATACTTCTTGTAACTTTATGAATCGTTTTTAAACATGAAAAAATATTCCTGAATTGAATTTTTTTTATTCTTTTTTTTTGTATTAACAAAAACTACAAAATTTATCTTATAGTCAATTTTAAAAGAATTTGTTTTATTTTTAAGGTTTTTTATTTGAAAACTCCGTGAAATTATGTGTTACAAAAAAACAAAAGTCAAGTCACTATTACCGAAAATTTAAAAACTGGAAAACGATGATTTAAACTCTGTTTAAAACCTATTATTTCTGACTAAGTTTTGAATTTATTTGAAACATAAAGGCCTAAATCACACCACACTTGAATTTTAAAACCTAACTTTTAAAATATTTAATTTTTAGAAAATATTTAGCACAAAATGAACACCCTCAAAATATATTTTCCAAACATTTTTTCCTATTTTTGATAATTTGAAAGTTAACTATCGATATTAATCCAGAGAAAAAAATTGGAAATAAAAAATTAGAATTTTAACTGAAGAATTCTTTTATAGTTGGTTTATGGTTTTTTAATCCTTAAAAATTAAAACATTAACCAAAAAAGAGTTTTGCAAAAACATGATTTTTTTATAAACAGTTTAAAGTTGAACATCATAAATGAAATTGAAATAAAAACATTAATTTTTACTTTCTTTTTTCATTTTTTTACTATTAAAATATTTTAAAAATGTAATTTAATTACCAAATATCCTAGAATTTTTTTTAAGTGTATCTTTTTTGAAAGGTAAAAAAAATTATCTTTTTATTTCGTCCAGTAGGATTAACAATGGATTCAAAATATGTCAAAATTTTATTTTAAAATTCGAACTCCGTTGTTTTTTCTTTAGCAGAATTTCCCTAAAGACATTTGATATTCTTAATAAATCTATTGGATTAAAAGTTCTCAAGACTTTAAAAATCTATTTCAGATTTTAGCTATCCTATCATACTGATAATACGTAACTGATAATGATGTTCATCAGTGCAAAGAAGTCCTGCCTATTATAATATATTTAGCAGGTTATTGCTGTTATGCTGTTTTTAAAAAAATGAAATGTTATAGTTGTAAAAGTTTAGTATCAGGAAGAGATGATATGCTACCTGATATAAACAGTTATTTTCAAGGAATTAATAGAGGTTCTCTGTTATATCCCAATTATGTAACAACAAATTTAGTACTATACAATTATATTGTTATTAATAAACTTGTAAAGAATCCTTCTTTTCTTCATTCAATGAATCAAAGAAAATTGTCTATGTACATAACATTGGATGTTTTGGCTAATGATGAACTTCTTTTTCATGTTGACTCGTGTGGTGAAGGTCATAGCATTGAAAAAATAGAAAAAATGATTATCTGGAGCTCTTCTAATGCATTATTAAATAATTTTTGTAGCAAGGAAAATGATAATATTACTTGTAAGAAGTTAAGTAAAAAAAGAAAACTTCAAACATTCAGCTGAATTTTGAGACATAAAAAACTTTTATAAGTTTGATTTAAAAAAAAACAGTAACTTAAACTTATTTAGTTTAAATAATTTGCTTGAATTTAAATTGTTGCATTTTTAAATATTTTAATTAATTTGCTTATTTATTGTTGCTTCTTGTTTGTTCCTAAATTCTAATGGTTTCTTGATTGCTATATTTGAGTGATTCTGATTTAAAAATTCTTGCAATTGAAACAAAAGTGATTGTGATTTTTCATAATTAAATTAAAAATATGAAAATTTAAGCAGTGTTTGTTAAATTTTTAGAATTTAGACTAATAAACGAAAAGTTTTGTCTTTAAAACTGTGTTTACTGTTTACAAACACGACCGACAGTCAGTAGTCAACAATGATGTTTATATTTTCTTATTGTTTTCTTAATTTTATTTAAAATTAATAAAACCAGCATAAATCAAAACATGTGTCTTTCTTTTTTTTTTCTTGTTACATTTTAAAAAGTTTTAAAATCTTTATTAAAAAATAACGTCTTTGTGATTATCAACATTGTCATGAAGACGGCTAACGCTACGGCTACGATTCATGACACTACTACCGTGACGTCACATTTCATTTGCTTAGGCCTGGTTAATATCTAGGAGGCCTTGGCTAAGCCCACCTGTCGCCAGAGAGAAGATGACGTGCATAATTAACACGTCCCTTGACAAAGGTCAAGCGATCGCTATTATTGCTCTTCTCTTTCTCTCTCACCTTCCTTTCACCATTGAGCGATAACTTCAAAGACAATCCTACCCAACAATAACGCTCATACATACATACATACATACATACATACATATATACATACATTCCTGTCTGCATATACACAAGTTACTACTACGAACACTAGATGCCCTTAACTTCATAATACTGTTTCTCATTGAACTTTTGACTTCTAGTAATCATGTTATTCTTTTCTATGAATAAATTTATATTTAAACATACAAAATGTATACATTTATTTTTCCACAGTTCCAACTGCTGATAACCTTCTGACGATTCTGATAAAATCTGTAAGTTGTAGGAAGTCTGATTATATTTCACACAAGGCCAATTCAAAAACATTAACCATCTCCCTACTTCTACAAAAGAACCCACAGTGTTAGATATGGCGCTAAAAGAAAGAAAAAAAAATCAACAACAATCTAACAAGCAATATATTTAAAAGCAAAATGAAGTGCAATAATGTTTTTTGTAGATTTAACAGTAATACATTTATAGCATATTGATCAAAAATTTATTTTATGTGTGGTCGAATCCATTAAATTACATTCGAAATGTTTTTATTTCGGCAATAAATCAACATTAGAGATTTGAATTTAATCACCAATATGATCTGAAAGAAAGCCAACCAAGCCTAACCAACGTAGATTTTTAAAATTAATTATGCAGCAATACATTTTATATTAGAACTAGCATCATAGCTCGGCGTTGCCCGTGCAACTCAGAACATTTTAGTAGTAGGAATCGGTTATATAAAAAAATAATTATATAAAAAATTGTTGTTTAAAAATTCCATTAAAAAACTATTTTCACTTGTTTTGCATAAACGTGATTTGATGTTTTGTGTGACATTGTAAACAACATTGCGTTTGTTTTTGTTTCAAAATTACGGGGGAAAATATTTACATTTTTTTTGTTGACTAAATGAATTTAATATAAAAATAAAAATTATTTCTTTTGTTTTACTAAAATTAGAAATATAAAAATTATTATGCTCTCAGTTCAGACATTTTCGAAGAATATTTACAAATGTAGAAATATAAAAACTATTACGCTCTCAGTTAAGAAATTTTTATTTTTAAATATTTCTTTTGTTTCAAAATTACGGGGAAAAATATTCACATTTTTTTGTTGACCAAATGAATTTTTAAAACGTCGGATTAAAAATTAAATATAAAGGCTCATTTGTTTTTTAGTTGCATTTGACACGTGTGATTTAATTTCTGTGACGTATTCTAGTAACCATCTTAGATCTTAGATGTTTTACGGTGCAAATGTAACCAATCTGCACCATTGGTCAAAAAGTGCGAAAGGGAAAATTGCTGAACTTAAACTCAAAAAGTATGTGTCGATCTGGCTTCCCTGTAGATATGAGTCCCTAGAAAGTTTGAATGGCGTAGCTTAAATAATGTAGGCGTACATAGATTACAGTCACACACAGACTCACAGATTGTCTTATATATATAGAGATTTCTAGCAACACATTTAATAGCAAAATGATCAAACATACGTTTTATCTGAATTAGAAACCAAAAAGTGCGGTCGAAATGTTTAGATTTCGGCATCAAATAACACTTGGAGTTTGCTATGCTGCAAAAGCAAACCAAACAGACTTAACTATCAATATTTTTTAATGCAAAATGACTAGCAATAGATTTTATAGTAGAATTACCAGCAATAATTTTATTTCAAAATGATCAACAGTGCATTTTAGCTCTGGTTGAAGACATACAATTGCGATCGATATCTTTAGATTTCGGCATAAAATAAAACTTTTGGGAATGACATGTCGCTAAAAACTGAAACAATCCTAGCTATACATTTTAAAGCAAAATGATCAGCAAAAGATATTACAGGGGAATAACCAACAATGCGTTTTATAGCAAAATCATCAACATCACATGTTATATGTAGTCTAAGACATGCAATTGCTTTTGAAAATGTTAATTTTGACATAAAATAAACACATTGAAGTTGCTATGCCGCTAAATAATATCAACTAAATCTAACCAAGAATACATTTTTAAAGCAAAATGACCGGCAATAGATTTCATAGTAAAATTACAAACAATACTGTTTTTTATAGCATAGCAAAATGATAAAAATTATCAGTGGTTGAAACTATAAAATTGAAAGAATTTTATTTCGGCATTAGATAACCCATACAGATTGATAAGCCACAAAAAAAAAAAAAAAAAAAAAATAAAATAAAATAATCAACCAAACCAAAACAGCAATTCATTTTTAATTCAAAATGACCAACGATACTTTTATCTAGAGTTAAAGACGTAATTGCGTTCAAAATATTTACTTGAACAGTTGGCATTAAATAACCTATACAAGATGATATGCCGCTAAATAAAATCAACCAAACCTAACCAATAACTTTTAAAGCAATAGATTTTATAGTAGAATTCCCAACAATACGTATTTATAGCAAAATGACCAAGAAAATTTTTTATCTGGAGTTGAAAACATACAATTGCGTTCAAAATTTACAAATCGACATTAAATGACCCATAGATGTTTATATTCCGTTAAAGAAAAAACAATCAAACTTAAACAACAATACAGTTTAAAGAAAAATAATCGACAACACTTTTTATAGTAAAATGATCAATAATACAATTTATCTGTAGTTGAAGACATAAAATTACATTTAAATTTTTTAGATTTCGGGTTTAAATAACCGATAGAGCTTGATGTTCCGTTAAACAAAAATCAAACACTTCATTCAAGTAATCAATCAACTAATTATTCAACTAATTAATTAAATAATTAATCAATTAACTGAATCCAACAGTTACAATAATAGAAGAATAAAAAAAAAACTTATATTATGTTACACGACGCCGATTGTAATATCACTTCTGCTACTAATTATCAAGCAATCATCATCTTCATATCCCCCAACACCATCATCATAATCTTCAGTAGAAAGAGCAGCAGCTACACCCGTAACAACAGTGTAAATCGCTACAACTGTATTAGAAAATTATTTCTCAACATATAACTATCCTATTCAGATATTATTAATCATGAAAATGATATAAGACTTCGGTAATTTAACAAATCTATATCAATAGAAAAAAAGAGATATTGTAGGTGCATTAAAAAAAAGTAATTATAGCTTTATAAAATCCATCAAGACTTTAGTCACAAAAATAGCTTTATAACCCCCTCCCCACCAAAAAAAGAAAAACAAAACTTTTTATTATAGCATTATAAATATTCCAGTACTAATAGTTTTATAAATCCGACTAGCAGTATAGTCCGGCTTTGTTCGGGTGTAATGAAAGCTTTTAAACTAATCCTGGAGCTCAGATTCTTTGGACGTTGGCACGAAAGACTAAAAAGCAATAGTTGTTTCCAGTTAAAGCGAAACCGTAGATTGAAAGAAAAATGAATGGATGTAAGTCAAATTTTGATTTCCTGGTATCGTTATCAAATAAGTTTTTTCGTCGTAAACTGCATTTTGAAGGCTAAATAAATCCTCTGACTAAAGAACTACAATTATACCTACCTTATTGCCTGTCCCAGGAACTTCAGTTGTCTCTTCCTGATGCTCAGTATTAATTTCCTTTTTGTTACCATTCTTTCCAAAAACTCATCGTTGCTTGCATGCTCAGTCCACGATATCCGCAGCATCCTTCTGTAGAACCACATTTCCCCTGTTTCCAGTTTTGTCCTCATTTTCAATGATATTGTCCAGCATTCACTGCCGTATTGAAGAACTGACATCACATAGCAATCCAGCACTCTTTCCTTTGTTTCTAGTGAAATTTTCCTGTGTGTTAGTACTTTATTCAGCTTCTGGAACGGGTCCTTTGCCATGCAAATTCGCCTTCCGATCTCTGTGTCGCATTTTCCATCTCCTGTTAGAACACTTCAGTGTTCTTTAAGGGCATTGACAATCATTGGTCTTTACTGCTTTCTGTTTGGAGCTTTAAATAACGTTTGACTCGTTATTAAACATTCTAACACATATTACCTGCTCAATCATATATTTACATAAATTCATTACGTAGAATGTTCGTGTTTCCGCTTCCTTTAACTTCAATAACATCTTTTATTATTTAATTTTCTCGCACTTCCTGACTGTGGAATTCCCTTCCACATGATTGCTTCCCCGACGGCTACAATCTCCAGGAGTTTAAATGTAAGGTCAATAGACACCTCCTAACACACTAACTCGTTTCCATTCTTTCAAACACTCTTTCCATCCACCCAACTATCTATCACCCCACTTCTGACATTTCCTATATCTAACCACTCTTTCTATTTACCTTCCCCTATGTAGCCCCAAGCGCAATAGTGGAAGTGGAATGCCTTTCTTGGGGTGAAATGATTAAAAGAAAAAAATTCTCCGATCGCACCTTAATAGGTGACGATGGATCGAGTGTTAAAGGGGCCGTAAGGGAACGTTTACCAGGAAGGAGGAATGAGATTAGAAAAGAGATTGGAAATTCCTGTGCGGGTTAACTTCTTTGATTGTACCTTCAGGAGTGGTGAGGATAAATTGGGTTTAAAAGGAGCGTTTTCCAGGAAGGTAGTAAGAGGTGGGAGGTGGTGTAAGTATCTTTAGAAGAAGCGAGGATAAATCGAGTGGTAAGTGGAGCGTTTACCAGGAATGGCGGAGAGTGTGATAAGAAATTCCTGTAAAGATTAACTTCTCCGATCGAACTTTCTGAAGAATCGAGGATAAATCTAGCGGTAAAGGAAGCGTTTATCAGGAAGAGGGTAGGAGGTGGCAAGGTGGTGTCAGGAATTCTTGTGAGGATTAACTTCTCCGATCGAACCTTCTGATGAGTCGTGGATAAATCTGGTGGTAAAAGGGAAAGTTTACGATAAAGAGGATGGGAGGAGGCAAGGTGGTATCAGAAATTCCTGTTAGTATTAACTTCTCCAACTGAACCAGGTGAGCATAAATCTAGCGGTAAAGAAAGCGTTTACCAGAAAGAGGGTAAAATGTGGCAAGGTGGTGTCAGGAATTCTTGTGAGGATTAACTTCTCCGATCGAACCTTCTGATGAGTCGTGAATAAATCTGGTGGTAAAAGGGAAAATTTACGAGAAAGAGGATGGGAGGAGGCAAGGTGGTATCAGAAATTCCTGTTAGTATTAACTTCTCCAATTGAACCATTGGAAGAGTCGAGCATAAATCTGGAGGTAAAGGCAGCGTTTACCAGGAAGAGGGTAGGAGATGGCATGCTGGTATTAGATATTCCTGTGAGGGTTAACGTCTCCGATCGAACTTTCCAGGTGAAGATAAATAGGGTTTTAAGGGAAGCGTTTACCAAGAAGTGGGAAGGAGATTAAAAAATGGTATTAGAAATAACTTCTACGTTCACTCGGGTATATCGGGTACTAGATAGAGCGTTTATCAGGAAGGGTATGGGAGGTGTTATTAAAAATTCATGTGAGGGTTAAATTATTGACAAGTCACACGCATACCAGCTTGCCAACGTCTGCCTACAGGAACACTTCTCTAGGTTTAAAGAGAGGAATGTTTGTTTCGTAGCATCACATCTCATAGCATCCAAGATAAAGTGAAATATATTTAAAATGTTGTTTATTTTTCATTATGTTCGGTTCTGGGCACGACGGTAAACTGCATCCGACAGCAATGCCTTTGATTGGGAGGTTTTGAGGAGTATAGAACCACCTCTTAATTGCTGTTGTTCCCAGATCCACTCTAACCTGGAGTGGTAGCAGCTGTTAGGGTCCCAGCTATAGGCAAATAGTTAACACCCAAACTGGGGGTGTGTGTCCTAGGTATGAAGGTAAACTGCATCCGGCAGCTAGGCTTCTGATTTCGAGGTGCCGAGGAGCATGTAACCATCTCTTAATTTCTGTTGTTCCCAGGCCCACCCTGATCCGGGGTGGTAGCACATTTTAGGGTCCCAGCTGTGGGCAAATAGTTAACCCTCTAAACGGGGGTCAAAACACTATGAAAGTCTAAAAACAGACTTTTATGAAATATATACATAAATATTTTTGAAGGAAAAATATTACCAACAAAACTTTTTTGAATTAAAAATATGTGCGTTGTGGTACAGTGGATATCGGCATGGAACGAGAAGCCGAGAAGCCGAGAAGCCGAGGAGCCGAGTTCGAATTCCAGTTAAATCCATTGTATTCACTTACGCGCAAATACCCTTGGGAAATGTATTAATCCGTCTCTTCCTTCCAGTTATGGGTTAAATAGCAGGACAGATTGGGTTCTATAGTCTTGGTCGGCAACCAGTCTACCGCAGAAAGCAATGCCAACCTACTGCGGGATAATTTTCTGCCCACTCAGTCATGTCTCTTTCGAGACATGATCGCCCAAGCGTGTATCACGTATGACACTTAGCTGACTGACTAAGGAAACATTTCTGAAAGAAAAAGACCAGCAAAAAATGCTTTTGAAGGAAAATATTACCAACAAATGAACGTTTTTGAAGAAAAACTCTTGCCAACAAAAATACGGATATTAGCTGTCGAGACTAAACAATATAACTCATTAGAACATGTGGACAGGGTTTCGCTTGTGGATAAAGTTAGCAGGTTGTAAAATCTTTCATCGCCCACAAAGCTGCTTATTATGATTTTTTTAGACTGGCCAGTGAGGACTGGACATCGATCAGTTAGTCAGTTGTCATACGTGATACACACATGTTTGAAAGAGCCATGACTGACCAGGATAAAGATTTTCCCGCAGTAAGTTACTATTATTTTCTGTGGTAGACCGGTTGCCAACCAAGGCTATTGAACCGAATCTGCCCTGCTATTCAACCCATAGCTGGAGGGAGAAGCGACAGATTAATACCTTTTCCAAGGGTATTTGCGCTGAAGTGAATGCAAAGAATTCAATGAATGGACATCCATCAACAGCCCAGAAATGGCTGCAACCCTCTATTATCGGCCTCATCAAACTTTTGTACAGATAGAGCATAGCAGCAGAAGTTTGGTATTTACTTGCTGATACCAAGAAATATTTGTCTTCGTATGGGTGCTGGAGGGTTACGCAAGTGATGTGACCTGGTAACAAGGTGGATAGGTAGTAAAATCGTTGGAATAACTGGCTCTTTTTCTTTTATACGCAGTGACCCGTCAGAATGTAGGTGATCATGACTCTCCGCATTTTCCTGTTATTTTGTAATTCTAAATAAGTTTTTTTCTCCCAAAACCTGCTTTTCCATTCATTTGCTCGTAATTCTATCAAGTCTGACACGAGATATTTTTCCTTGTCTCTCTTTATCTCTATCAACCTTGTGAGTATGAGATCCCCCAAGCCTTCCTTTGCCTTTACGTGTCCCAAAAACTTCAACTATCTCTTCCAGGTGTTAAGAATAAGTTTCATTTTTGTTTCTATTCTATCCAAAACCTCGTCTATGCTCACGTGTTATAGTCAGCATCCTTTTGTAGAAACACATTTCTGTTGCTTCGAGTCTTACCTTCATCTTTGAGTAGATTGCCTAGCAGTCTGACCCAGTCAGCAGTCGTAAGGACGAAATCCTAATCAAACTATATCCATCTCTACAATCTTTCGTGAACTATTAGGGATTATATGTCTCTAACCGTATACAGTCTCTAGTGATGTTGATTTCTGTTACTGCTACGAATTCGGAGAAACAATTCAGAGAATTAGGGCCCTTTTTTTTTTAAAAAAAAAGTTACACCTGCTTGTCATACATCTAATCAGAATCAAAATCGGATTGATAATTTTCTAAGTGTAGAAACATTTAAATATTCTGCCTGTATTTTGTCATTTTACAAAAAAATAATTTCATCGGTCTATTCTCTAGCCATATTTCGCATACCTGTTTCTGTATTGCTTAAAATAATTTTTTACATTTCTTAAATATTTTAATACAATGTTTTTGTTTTGTTTTATTTTGAATTTAGATTAATACTTTTGAACGTAGTACGTTTGTTTGCGTCTAAAAATGTCGGAAAAATCGGGTCTGTACCAATGACAAAAAAGCGAAAATCAAGGGAGAGAAACAGATAAAAAAGTGGCAGTCTTCAGACAAATAACGTTTAGTTTGTCATTCAATTCTGCAATCACTGCTTTGAAACAGGAGGTAGCAACGGTTATAATGATTATGGAATTGATAAGAATATAGCAAGCGGCCGGTTGTCAATACTAGACGTGTAGTCGGGAGATAATGTTAATGCTAGGCTCAACCAATGAAATGCAATGACGAAAACGAAAATTCAAAACGGGTCAGAATCAATAAAGAACAATGGATGCCGCGTAGCAATTAATTGGTTTGCGCATGCGCACAGCTTTAAGCAAACTTGTTACTCATTTGGTTACGAAGCTGAGGAGGAAAAGAAAAGACCCCCCCGCAAAAAAAAAACAACAAAAAATGAAAGAATTAAAATCAAATAAAAAAGAAAATAAAGAATTATTGAAAGAAATTAATAGAAGAAAATAAGTCAATTTATCAAGCTCGTCATTGAGAAATCATCGTTAATTTTCTTTGTGTTTTTGGATAGTTATATGCCAGTTTCGGATAGTAGGAGTTTTAATAGTTCTGTTCAATAATAGTAATCAATATACTGCCTCCACTAACTGTCAGTTTTTGTTTTTTAGTTCTTTGATTTTTATTATTTTTTTTATTTATTTATTTTCTTGAAGCTGTTTTGAATTTTATTTTTCTCCTTCAAATCTTACTCTAATATCGTCAGTACGCTATTTCGTGTTTTACCTTTTTCTTTCTCTACTTGATAAAGATTTTAATTATTACTTCGACTGTTAATTCTACGACGACCGTCATCGTCATATAAATACCACTACGACTATCACTATGTCGGATAGTGTAACGGTTCTTCTTCTTCATGGGCCGTGTTTATTTAGGATGTAGCCGATCATAGACTTTACTTGTTTCTGTCTCTTGTCAATGTTACCATTTTTCCGCTTGGTATCTCACACAAGCCCCGCACTGTGTCCCATCAGAACGTAGGCAATGATTGACTTCCAATTGCCCTTTTCTTTTGTTGCTCTTAATAAATTTTCTCATGGTATCTCTCCCAAATCCCGCCCCGTGTCCCTTCAGAATTTAGGCGATCATAGACTTCCAATTGCTCTAGTCTCTTGTCGATCTTACTATTTTCCGCTTGTCATCTCCCCCAAGCCTCACTCCTTGTCCCTACATGATGTAGTTGATTATGGCCTTCCACTTGCCTTCCTCTCTTGTCAAGCCCCCAAAATTCTGTTGTCCGCAAGGACACATTGCCTAGTGAATATAGACGTTGGTTAGTTCCTGACTTGACTCTTAGAATTGTGAGTTCCATATCAGGCTACAGCAGTTAGAGGCTTTACTTTTAATCGAGGCTTTACGCAATGATGATATATCCCAGTGATTGTAATAAAGGGTTTGGTTCGAAATTTGTAGCACCTGAAGAAAGACGGAGCGTACGACGGCCGAAACGTCGTACAAATGGGAACAAAGTTGAGGACAATAGTCCGAATAATGTAAATACTGTAAATACTACCTCATCTTGGAAATATGGACAAAAACAGAATACGTCAGCAAAAAGAGGAGCTCAAAATGTCAATTACAGATCGGAGATACTAAAATCAAGCAGGCCCAGTGATTCAAATACCTGGAAAGTGTTTTAACAGAGGACGGAAAATGCGACACTGAGATCCGAAGGTGTATTGAAATGGTCAAAGACGTATTCTAAAGGTATTGAGAGATAGAAACAAAATATTAAAAGTATTGAGAGATAGAAACAAAATATTAAAAGTATTGAGAGATAGAAACAAAATATTAAAAGTATTGAGAGATAGAAACAAAATATTAAAAGTATTGAGAGATAGAAACAAAATATTAAAAGTATTGAGAGATAGAAACAAAATATTAAAAGTATTGAGAGATAGAAACAAAATTGTTGGAAACAAAGAAAAGAGTACTGGACTGTTACGTGATATTTGTTTTCCTATATGTCAGTGAATGCTGGCCAATCTCCTCAAAAATGAAGGAGAAACTCGAAGCCGCAGAAAGGTGTTTCTGCAGAATGATACTGAGGATGCTATTGACCAAAGTTATTAGCAACGACGAAGTTGTGGAGAGAATGAGAACAAAAAATATAAACTTAATATCAGGAAGAGATAGGTGAATTTTCTGAGGAAAGAGTGCTTGGAAAATGTGATACTCACATGGCGGATGAAGGGAAATAGAACTAGGGGAAAAAGTGTGTGGCATTCTTGATGGACTTAAGCAAATGGATTACAGAGTAGGGCTTGGGAGAAATATTAAGACAAAATATATTAATAGATACAATACACGGGAAGATGTGATGGGCCATTATCGCCAACGTTCTGAAGGGACACGGCACATAAGAACATTGTAGATTCTATGATCACGACAAAGATCGGATGAACAAACTACTATCAACGTGAGCAAGGTGATATCGTGAGGTATTAAAGGTGGGCTTGGCTCATTAGACGGTCCTGGGATAAATGTGCTTGGTATTAATACTTACAGCTGGAATGTACTACATCTGAATCCACCAACCGAGGAGGAGGACCAAGCCTTTGTGATCTTTGCTATCTTATCAACATTTGCATGTTCTCTAGCTTAATTTATATATATTTCCAATTAAACTAAGCACAATTGACTATAAATGAATGACAAAATTTTGCGGATTTTGATGTCATTCTGATTATTTTAAACAAATTCGTTTGGTTCACAATATGTCACACACACACACACACACACACACACACACACACAAAACACTATATAAAATTAACTATTTTTATCCATAATATTTAGTGTGCTAAAATTATTAAGTAATTTAACAAGAAGAATCTAATATTGATGTTAACAATGGCTGCAAAACATTGTTGATTTATTTAAGATGTAATGATCTATTATGACATGTCTCTAGTTTGTAATTAATCACATTGTATTTATTTTCAATTGTTCTATTTGAATTATCATTCATTATTGTACTTAATTAGGTGACAATAACATTTGTATTTTATATAAATATTCCCTTCTGAAAATTGAGATATCATAGAGTGATAATATTATAGATTATTTGGTGGGGGACGAGACATTTACTTATACTACTAAGTAGTACTAAAAGTTTTAAGTAGTGCAAATACTTGTATACAAGAAATTCAATCAGAGCTGATACCTGAATATTAAATTCATGTTGATCTTCACTACATTATCAGTAAGACGTTTTTACTTGTACCCCAATTAAATATTTCTGCTTTTTGTAACCATTTCTCATGACGCCTGCTCGTCTTTTGATATGAAAAATAATATCTACGAGTATAGCTACTACGGCTGCTACTACTACTATTAATAGTACGTTTTTCCTAGTTTTAAAAATTAAAAAAATATAAAATAGTAATTTTTTTACTTTCTACAATTCCATTTTCATACGCTTAAAAGTTTTAGTTTGGTATTTATTCTTGCCATTTTTGAAAAAAAATTGCATTCATTAAAATTATTCTGTTCATTTGAAATTAAAATGCTTTCTTGCAGACTTTTGTGATAGATGTGTTTTTTAATTTTCGTTGATGCACTGAAATTTTTCTCCTGCTTTCTTGGTTTTTACTTTTAACGCGGATAAAAAAAACGTCATTAATATTTGCTGTATTTTAATTAAAGTTTCCATAAAATTTAAAAAGAAGTTTTTTTTTCAAATTTTTTAAATTTTCTGTCTTACATTTTGTTCGTACATTTCTACTGTTCTGTTTTCTTGCAATTCATTTGTGTTTCATCTGTTCTGTTTTTTTGGAATTCATTTGTGTTTCATCTGTTCTGTTTTCTTGGAATTCTTTTGTGTTTCATCTGTTCTGTTTTCTTGCTATTCATCTGTGTTTCATCTGTTCTGTCTTCTTGCAATTTATCTGTGTTTCATCTGTTCTGTCTTCTTGCAATTTATCTGTGCTTCATCTGTTTCGTTTTCTTGCAATTCATCTGTGTTTCATCTATTCTGTTTTCTTGCAATTCATCTGTTTCATCTGTTCTGTTTTCTTGCAATTCATTTGTGTTTCATCTGTTCTGTTTTCTTGGAATTCTTTTGTGTTTCATCTGTTCTGTTTTCTTGCAATTCATCTGTGTTTCATCTGTTCTGTTTTCTTGCAATTTATCTGTGCTTCATCTGTTTCGTTTTCTTGCAATTCATCTGTTTCATCTGTTCTGTTTTCTTGCAATTTATCTGTGCTTCATCTGTTTCGTTTTCTTGCAATTCATCTGTGTTTCATCTGTTCTGTTTTTTTGCAATTCATCTGTTTCATCTGCTCTCTTTTCTTGCAATTTATTTGTGTTTCATCTGTTATCTTTTCTTGTAATTCATTTGTGTTTCATCTGTTTTGATTTTTTCAATTCATCTGTGTTTTATCTGTTTTGTTTTTGCAATTCATCATTGTTTCATCTGTTCTGTTTTCTTGCTGTTCAACTGTGTTTCATCTATTCCCTTTTGTTTGCAATTCATCTGTGCTTCATCTGTTCTGCTGTTTCGCAATTCATCTGTATTTCATCTGTTCTGTTTGTCTTGAAATTTCTCTTTGCTTCATGTTTTCCTGCAATTAATCTATGTTTCAACTGTTATGTTTTTTGTTTTTACTATTTTTCATCTATCCTGTTTCTTTTTAGCAATTTGTCTTTGTTTCACATGTTTTGTTTTCTTGCGGCTACATTGGTTGGGTTTACTCTAAATCGTTCTTCCTACTTTGAAAATCTGTTGAGTTCCAACATCCCTCAAGTCCTCGAATATAACATATTTATATTACGATGCTAAAGGTTTTTTTAAATATTGCGTGCTCTTTCTATTGTTCTAGAAAATATAAACGGTCGGCTACTCATATCCAAGGATGTCCATCTGTCAGGGCTGTCAGCTCATCCTCGTCGCAGAAGCTTACTCAGACACACTTATGTTTGTTAGACACCCACAGGGCCCATCTGTGGTTTATACTGCAATTACACTACCGGCCATAATTATTAGGTCACCCCAGTTCTTTTTAAATAAACGAAGTATTTTTTACTATTTTTAGTATTTCTGCCTAGTGGATAATTCTGAATGAAAATAAAATGGTACTTTTTTGATACTGCACAATAACATGTGCATCAAATGAACTGTTCTGGTGTACAGTTTCTGTTCTCTTCTCTATGCTAGTCTCTTCTTCTTATTGGCTGGTTGAAGCAAAGTCTTCCTGGCTGCCTTGTAAAATTTTGCGAAGTAATAATAACAAAAGACTCATTCTATTTTCATTCAGAATTATCCATATGGCAATAAATACTAAAGATAATATGAAATACATAATTTAAAAAAACTGTGGTTTCCTAATAATTATGGCCGGTAGTGTATGTTGAGCAGATGTAATTAGTTTCTGGGGGAGAGTTATTTGATGTGATCAACAGTGTGAACAACGCCAGTACGAGCAAACCCTCGGTCACGATGACTTGCGACTTCGTGCTAATTATGCTACAGATTTAACCATGCCTTGTGTGTGAAAGTGGATAGACGGGACGCTTTAGAAGCAGTCGATGGCTTTCGACGGCATTCTAGAAAGAAACCAAAATATTTTATCTTTTATTTTCTCGAGGCTGACATTGGGAGAAATTTAGTAAAAGAAAATATAACTTGTTTCGACATACTAAACTTTTTTAAGTATTTCTTCATAGATCGTAAGTATTATTGCTAGTGTTTTGTATTCAAGTTTTAGCTTAGGGAAGCATTGCATGATAATAGATAAGGCTATCCATTGTCCCACCTTGAAAGTGACGTGAGAAATTTTTTTTCTGATTTCATAACGGTAGGTGACTTTTTTGATAAAGTACCAAAATGAAAGTGATAATTGTAAACTATGTACCTCCACGAAATCCCTAAAAAAATCAGCATACCGTGATGAAACATGTTTCAAACTTAATGGAAACATAATTATTAAGAGGGAGAGATAAAATATTTTTAAAAATGTAATTACATTTTATAAATATTTTTAGAATATCCGAAATTCTTTATTAAAAACTTGTTTTTTCTTGCGTTAGCAGATGTACAAACTTTTAGTATAGGACATTTTATTTATTTATTTGTTTTTGCCGTGACAGACATATTAATCTGGATACTTTTGCAAAAGTTAAATAATTGTTGGATTTCAATAAAATTTTTAGAACATATACACAAATAAATGAAATTATTTTTTATTTGAAAATCTTTGTAAAAATATTTTTACATATGTTTCGTTCTCTTTAAAAACTTCAGAAATATCATATGATAACCTTTAATAACTATATTATTTAAAAGCATAATTCTTGAAAATATTTAAATCACCAACTTTTTTGAAAAAAACGGACCTCATCTTACTAAAAGTATTTGTTCGGTATTAAAAAAAATGCAATAAAACTCTAACCTTTGTTGCATATTGGTTACAATTGTAACCAATATGCGACATATGTAACCAATATGCAACAAATGGTTAAAATAAATGCCTTGTTACATCCAGAGGCAATGGGAAGAAGATTTTCTCCCAGTAGGTTCTTACTTTCTGCGGTAGACTGGTTGACAATCAAGACTAAAGAACCCAATTTGTCCCTCTATTTAATATTTATAAATATTAATAAAAATTGATATTTTTTCGAAGATTATTTGAGCGTAAATGAATGCAATGAATTCGACTAGAATTCGAAAACTACTCTTCGATTTCTTGTTTTTCCGAGCCAATATACATTACAATGAGCATTAGGGTGATCATTAATATAAAAAAATTAAATGTAAATAAATATCTAAAATCTTTATTAAAACCCAATAATTCTTTGATTATGGCAGTATTTTTTACTTTTTGGTCAACAATTTAACAAATTTTTGCAAAATCAATTTTTATATCAAAATTTTAAACGATTTTTTAAGTGGCGCTAAGATTTGATGAAAATTTTTATATGACATTTTTTTTAAGTATCTATTTTCCGCCGAATTCTTTTTCTACGTGCCAATAAATACTATAATCATATTACCGTCGTTGAAGTTACCAAATTAGAGAATCACAGATTAGGGATTATCAGGGATTATTTTTCCTATCTATGTATATGATACGCTCTTTGCAACAATTCTGTAACAGACAAATAGAAAGGGTCTTGATTGGAAATTTTATCGAACAATATAACTATTATATCCGCAGTAACACTGCTGTGAAGCGTTTAGTATTTTAGAATATGAACATACAAACACTGATCAGTCGGGGCGCATTAAAAATAATTTTGGATCTGAGGTGGAAATCCGGGTATAGAATCTGCTCTCAGAAAAAAAAGGCATAATCTTTTGTAGATATGCAGATACATACAAAAATAATCGGAAGACAAGTACGACCAGCACCCCACCCCTAATATTTTTGCTTTTCATTTTTTGAAAATTTTTTAGTGCATTCTTATCGATTAGACCGTAAACTTTCAGATTAGTAAAAACATTTGGAAAAAAATTCAATATATAAAGATTTTTAGAGGATGCTCAGTTTCTCATACAACGTTCTAGTAAATCGATCCCTCATATTGGAAAAATTCGCTTTGGGTTCGAGTAAAAGCCATTCTTGGGGTTTCCGAAGAAGTTGCCATTGTAAGAACTTAAGTTTTGGAAAAAAAATAATAATGAAAAGCCAAAAAATTACAAGGTGTCGGTCGTACAGGTCCGCCAAATAATCCTTTAATCTATTTAAAAATATTCATAATTCCTTCATTATCATTCACTGGGGTCAGCACTCCCCTCATTTCCATCTTACAATCGTGATTCATTGTGACATTTAGGGCAGAATAGTGCAATAGTTTTCCCGTTCCTTTTGCATCAGTAAAATTGAGGTTATCACGGGGTTCTTCTCAGAATTTAGAAAGGCAAGCCCTACAAGTAGGGGTTTCAAATCAGAGACGATAAACCAAGGCTATAAAACCCAGTCTGCCCTGCAATTCACCAATTGATATGGACTCGGTATGGGACCATAAAATAATAAGTCAACAAGGTGGTAAGTTCATGAACATATATTACGTCAAGAAGAAATAGAAACAAATGCAAAAAGATACAAAGAGATACAAAAGAGGAAAGTCGTATTGGGAACCAGAGTCTCTGTCGCCCTTGCTCACTCTACACGAGAGTCTCACGAGAGCCTCTCTCACTCCTGCACACGTCCTCGAGAGTAATTAACTTTCTGTTAATATAGCCAAAGAAGTGTCCATTTATTAAGTGGGTAACTCCCCCACAACACCCATGTAGAGAAATAGATATTAATACCTTTCCCAAGGTTATCAACAATTAAGTGAATGTAGTTAATTCGACTGGAATTCGAAATCGATTTTTCAATCCGATATCATCAGACCGTAAAAAAGCCCCAACTATCAATCACACACACACACACACACACACACACACACACACACACACACACACATATATATATATATATATATCATAAACACACACACATACATGCTCTAACACACACACACACACACACACACACACACACACACACACACACACAAGAATTAATGACGGCAACAACAACCAGGAATGATCATTCATCGAAAGGCACGAACTCGAACACAAGCTCTCCTACCATTCTGAAGATGAGATTTTGATCTCGAAATATTAATGTATAATAAATAGCTAACACCCAACAACTTCTTTACTTTCCTTTATTTTACTAAACGCATTGTGACAGCCTTCAAGATCTAACCATGCACAAAGAAACTCGTGTTTATATCAGTATTCTTGTATGTCAATGAATACTGGACAATTTTCTTACAGACGCAGAGAAAATTGGAAGCAACAGGATTGTATTTCTACAGAAGGATGTTGAGATGAAGGCAGCTATCATTTGATAACAAGATTCACGAATTCAACATGTCATTCATCTAATGTCGGCTTTTTGCTAAGCCAAAAAATTCAAATGTCTATTTGAAATAGCGATTATTAATTAAAGGACCCTCCCCGCAACGACCCAACCACCCCGAAATGGAACCAAGATGGTATTGAATAAGATTACGTCCGGTTGAGTAGTGGCTTGTTATAGAATCATTGCTAACTATTAAATCTTGAAGGAACCGCTGTTTGTATTTCAAATGCCGAAGTGAAACCGAGCAAAAGTCACTCGAATTGAGGTTTGTGGGACAAAGGTCAAGAGTTTGGATTTCGTTGAAGGAGGAATGATGTTCTTGAAGCGAAGAGAGGGAAAAACACGAGAGATGGAGGGAGAGAAACAACTTGATAATGAGGAATATCGAACCATGTTTTATTGATTCTGTACTGTGCAATATGGATGTGCGTTGTGGTACAATGGATATCGACTCGGAATGACACATCGGTGAGCCGAGTTCAAATTTCAGTTGGATTCCTTGCATTCACTTACGTATAAATACCCTTGGGAAAGGTATTAATCTGTCTCTTTCTTCCGGTTATGGATTAAATAATAGGACAGATAGGGTTCTATAGCCTTGGTCGGCAACCAGTCTACCGCAGAAACCAATGGCAACCTAATGCGGAATACATCTTCTGCCCAGTCAGTCATGTCTCTTTCGAGACATGATCGCCAAAGCGTGTATCACGTATGATACTTAACTAACTGACTGTGCAATATATCGATATAAAAGAACTACATGAAATTCCTCTTATTCTGTGTGTCGCGTTCCTAGACGTGGACAGTTATGACTCTCCACAACTTTATATAATTCAGGGAATTTTGTCGTTTCGCTATTCCTATTCTGTAATCCATTTACACAACCTCGTTGAGGAGGGGTTAATCACTCTCTATCATAGCCTGTTTTGTCTTAGATATACAGTGTGTCCATAAAGTCCGTGTGCACTTAAAAAAATTATAACTTTATTTGTATTTGTGGAAGAAATAATCTGTAAAAATGAGCTTGAACAATTAAACTGGAAAGATAATACAGTTTTTCAACAAGATGGAACTCTATGTCACTTTACTCTGCGTGTTAGTTTCTAAATCAGGAATTTTCTAACAGATGGATCGGAAGTTGTAGACTATTTTATTGACCTCCACGTTCGCCAAATATGACTCCAATAGATTTTTTTTCATGTGAAAACTATTGGGTATGAAACCAAACCTAGTTCCTTAGAAGATTTGAAAGGTAAAATAACTAATATGATTTCAGGCATTATTGTAATTTAGTTGGCAAATGTTTTCCGTGAAACTGCAAACTCGTATTAATTTTTGTATTGCTAATGATGGAAGACATATAGAAAATTAAATAAAATTTCAATAAAACCTTAAAAATATAGATTTACTTCTTTCTAATCCTTTTTAAAAATATGGTAAATTTTCGTTTTAAGTACCGACGGCTTTTCCCCTTCAAATTTATCCAAAATAGCATTATCTCTGTGCAAATGTATATGCTGAACTCAAATCAACTGTTCGTTATTGAAGAAAATTACCTTCTTTTTATCTAAATGTCCATAGAAAAACGAACTATATCTTGCACTTTTTCTCTCCCGTAACTCTCACGAAGTCATGTAATTAACTGCAGAATGACGTACTGCGTATGCGACGAATTTTGGCAGAGTTTTGGTTGAAATTTCTTCATTTACTGATACTTCCGGCGATGTACTTCCGGTAATGAAAGTAATGAAAGTAATGCGCTGTTGTATTTCTACGCTTATTACTTTTATAACAGGGAGTACATCGTCAGTAGTTTCAGTAAAGGAAGAAAACCGACCAAAAATAGACAGAAAATTACTGCCTACGTAGAACGTCATTCTGCATTTATTTATATGACTTCGTGAGAGTTATGGGAGAGAAAAAGTGCGAGATATAGTTCGTTTTTTTTTGTAGACTTTCAAAGCAAAAAAGATAAGTTTCTTCAATAACTAATTGTTGATTTAAGTTCAGCATATACATTTGCACAGAAATAGTGCTATTTTGGATAAATTTGAAGGGGGAAAAGCCGTCGGCACCTAAAACGAAAATTTCTCCAAATTATTGCTATCGCAAATACAAATGAAGTTATAAATTTTTTAAAGTGCACACGTACATTATAGACATTCTGTATACTGTGACGGTGAAATTCTTTAATCTTTATTCTGCGTCTCTTTTGTTTCCTGTAACAAGATAACTAGGCGTATATTAAGGTGCTTTGTAAAATATGTATTTTATTATAATAGATTAAAATAGAAAATGGTTAAGAATAGAAAATAGTTTAAAAACATATTTAACAAAAGTGAAAAAGAAGAGGAAAAAATAAATAAATAAACGCTTTTTTTATGAGGAAAATTGTGGAAGAGACAAGGGTATCCGATTACTGTTTTAAATCCTACCACTCTTTCGGTAAATATTTGACTCAGTGATTTAATGTGATAGCGAGATAAAGTTCAGGAGGTGGGTTTTCGAATGACCAGGTCAAAGGTTGTCTTTTACTGGATCTTAACCACACATTAAGAATTTTCCGGCGGAAGCTTTATTAAGATATAAAAAAAAGATAACTGAAATTTTGGACTTACAGTCGCCAATGTTTATCACCGGTGGTCTAAAGCATTTCCGGATTTCCGGATCAATTTTAAATAAATTCAGGTAATTTTTCCGAGTCAGATCAGTAGAGTAGAGTAGAGTAGAGTGAGAGAGTCAGTTAAGTGAGTCAGTCAGTTGAGTGAAGTGAACCTCCGTTCGTCTTGTTTCGGTCAGTTCGGATTTGTTGCTCTCCATTATTAGAGTTAGAGCTGTGTGTCACATTCGCCTGCCCCAACCGAAAAGGCTAACTCTAAACAAAATAAAGCATCCTTTCAACTCATCCAAGTTGTGGAAGTTCGTTCCTTATAGTTTAATCTTGTACACCCAGCTGTTCGGCCGACATTTTCAACAAACTCCCGGCAAACATCACAGCGTGGAGAACGGCCGCCGGAGAAAATGTTCGGACCGTCCGTTGGGGTGTTACATTCCATTTTCCTCCGAATCCTCGTCATTTAGAAGAAAATATTTATTTTCTTCTAAAGAAACCGCCTTTGTTACTCATATGTTTAATCCATACTGCAGTCAGCATCCTTTTGTATAATGATATCTGTGTGGTTTTAAATCTCCTCTTTATCTACGAAGAAATTATCCAGCATTTACTGTCACAACACTACTTTATTTGTATTGCCAGCATCCTTCTGTAGAACCACATCTTTGTTGCTTGAAATCTCCTTTTCATCGCTGAGAAAATTTTTCCAGCATTTATTGCCATATAGAAGGCAATTAATCAATCTTTTATTTGTATTGCCAGCATCCTTCTGTAGAACCACATCTTTGTTGCTTGAAATCTCCTTTTCATCGCTGAGAAAATTTTTCCAGCATTTATTGCCATATAGAAGGCAATTAATCAATCTTTTATTTGTATTGCCAGCATCCTTCTGTAGAACAACATCTTTGTTGCTTGAAATTTCCTTTTCATGGCTGAGAAAATTTTCCAGCATTTACTGCTATATAGAAGGCAATTAATCAATCTTTTATTTGTATTTCCAGCATCCTTCTGTAGAACCACATCTCTGTGGCTTGAAGTCTTCGCTGCATCAGTGAGGAAATTGTCCAGCATTTACGTTCCTATAAGAAGATTAATATTATATGACACTTCGAGACTACTCTTTTCTTTGTTTCTAACGGAATCGTTTTGTTTGATTAGGCTTTGGAAAGAATCTTTTGCTCTTTCTGTACGCGTTCGGCTTTCGGAGTTACTTAATCCTTCTTCTGTAAAAACAAATCAAAATGTTAACCTTTTTTAAACTTGCTTCATTTTGGGGATCCCCAGTGCATAGTCAGTATCCTGAACAGTTTCTTTCGCGAATAACTGTATATTATATTTTCATGCAAGTGATGCTTTGTCTCTTCTCATAAATTAAAAAAAAAAGATTTTATGCAAGTGAGGTGATATCATAACGATGGATTTTGAAAATACCTGGGACAATATTTGTCACGAATAATTGTTAAATCAAAACATAATGAAACTTCTAAGGGGCCTCGATTTGTAATGGTTATCAAGCTTGTCTCGCTATAATATTTACGACTAAATAGAGCTTTTGAAACTCACTTGATGTCCCATAATTTCAGCCAAGTACCACATCTAAGTTACACTTAGAAAATAGCCACAACAAAACTAATGTTTAAAGAAAAGAGGGTAAAATGCTTAGAGAATGTAGGACTCATAGAATACATTAGGGAGAAGCAAAGGAGAACAGTGTGTGACACAGCTCCTATGTGTTGTGTCCTGTCCAGACAACGTTCTGTTTTTTGTAGCTTTTAGTAAAGTTTGTTTTTCACCCATTACTCCTGATTCCTGTTATGTCAGCCATTTAAACTTGTTTGTTAGGTAAATTACACACCGCTTTCCGCTGTTCTTCTTGCTTTCAATATATCCTGTGAGTGTAATATTCTCAATGATCCCTATCCTCATTACGCGTCCCACAAGCTTTAATTGACTGTTTCTTATTTTAAGGATCAAAGAGCCAGTTAAGTGCCATACATGATACACGCTTGGGTAATCAAGTCACAAAGGAGACATGACTGACTGGGCAAAATATTTTCCCGCAGTAGGTTGCCATTACTTTCTTGGGTAGACTGGTTGCCAACCACATCTATAGAACCCAATCTGTCCTGCTATTCAACTCCAGCTATGGGTTGAAGAAAAGACGGATTATATTATATTGTTATATTAAGTAATATTTAGTGGGGATCAGTTTATTACTTCAAAACAATACAAAACCGATCCCCTACTTTACTACCAGTAAAAGCCTACTTATATTTCCAATTATTATATTCAGTCAGTAAGTTAATTGCCATACGTGATACACGCTTGGGCGGTCATGTCTCGAAAGAGACTTGACTGAATGGACAAAATATTTTTTCACAGTAGGTTACCATTATTTACTGTGATAAACTGGTTGAAGTCCAAGGCTATAGAACCCAGTCTGTTCTGCTATTAAACCCATAGTTGGCTGGCTAGAGAATAGACGGATTAATACCTTTCCAAAGGGTATTTGCACGTAAGTGAATGCAACGAATTCAACTGGAATTCGAATTCGGCTCTACGATTTCTCTTTTTGAACCGATATCCACTGCACCAGTAATCTAAGTATAAGTATCTTTTTTGTTTCAAATTTCCACCAAACTTCGTCGTTGCTCACATATTAAGTTCACCGTATCCTCAGCATCCCTCTGTACCACAACATTTCTTGTGTCTCGATTTACATCTGTGATAAGATTGTTCAGCCTTCACTATTATCCAGGAGGACGGACATAACAGTCCAGTACTCTTTTCTTTGTTTCTAATGAAATTGTTGTTATTGTTATTCTACGTGCCGTTAAACTGCATCCAGCAGCAAGGATTCTGATGGGGAGGTTGTGAGGAGCTTGGAACCACCTGATGTTCCCAAGTCCACCTTGACCCGGAAAGGTAGCACCTGTTAGGGTCTCAACCATTGGCAAATATTTATCCCCCAAACTGGGGTCAACACACGATGAAAGTATAAAAATACACTTTTATAAAAATATATACATAAAAATAGACATTTATAGAAAAAATATACATTTTTGAAAAAAAAAATATTACCATGACACATTTTTGAAGGAAACATTTATTCTCAGCAAAAAATTTTGAATACAAAACTAGAAGACATTCTCACTTTTCTAAAATAAAAAATAAAATAAAAACAAATTTTTTTTTCATTAAAATCTGACTAAATCAACTTTCACATTATAACTGAACATAAAAAATAAAACCTTAAAATCCCACATTTTTAGCATTAAATAACCCACAGAAGTTGATATGCCGTTGAGCAAAACTCAAACTCAAACTCTACGTGCCGTGTCCCTTCAGAACGTAGGCAATATGGCCCTCCACATCTCCCTATCTCTAGTCGCTTTAAATGCCCCTTCATATATACACCAGTGATTGTAATAAAGAATTCGGTTCGAAATTTCTAGAAAACTGAAGATGGCCGGAAAGTACAACGGCCGAAATGTCGTACAAATGGCAACAAAGATAAGGACAACAGTCCGAATAATTTAACTAATGTAACCCTTCTCCTGTTACCCACTCAATCCCCTCTCCACCATCCATCTACTTAAGTCCATCAAGTATGTCATGCACTACGTTCCCTTGTCTCTTTTCCCCTTTATCCGTCCCGTGAACATCAGGTTCTCAAAGCCGACTTTCCTCATTACATGTCCCCAAAACTTTAGCTGTATTTTATTTTTATTTTTCAAATCTTTTACTCGTTTGATTTTTGTGTCTTTCGAAAATAAGAGTGCTCCTTTTCCTAACGATCATAAATTCATACTTCTTACAATTAATGGTTAGTCCTTTCTTCTCGCTTTTCTTCACTACCTTCTGTAGAAGTTTCTCTAGTTTCATTTCTACATCTACTATCAAGACTACAATCCGTGTATCTAATGTTGTTAAGATTGTGACCGCCAATAGCGAATCCTGCCATGCTTCACTGAGGTTCGGGTCACTTGAGAAGTTGAATGAATCTGGTAAGAAGACACACGCTTGTATTACACTCCTTTATAAGTTTGTGTTTGTTCACGTACATGGAATAGCAAATATTACAAAAAACAAAGTTTAAGTTTTGCTCAACGGCATATCAACCTCTGTGGGTCATTTAATGCCAAAAAGGTGGGATTTTAAGGTTTTTATTTTTAAAGTTCGGTTATAGTGAGAAAGTCGATTTAGTTAGATTTTAATGAAAAAATATTGTTTTTATTCTTTTTTATTTTAGAAAACTAAAAATGTCTTCTTGTTTTGTATTCAAAAATTTTCGCTGAGAATTTTTTCCTTCAAGCATGTGTTATGGTAATAATGTTTTTCTTCAAAAGTGTATTGTTGGTGATACATCTTTCTTCAAAAATGTATTGTTGGTATTATTTCTTTCTTTAAAAACGTATATTTTTCTATAAAAGTCTATTTTATGAATGTATTTCTATAAACGTATATTTTTAAACATTCATATTGTTTGACCCCAGTTTGGGGATTAACTATTTGCCCATAGCTGGGACCCTAACCTGTCCTACCACTCCGGGCCAGGGTAGGCCTGGGAACAACAGCAATTAAGAGGTGGTTCTATATTCCTTACAACCTTCTAATTAGAGGCCTTGCTACCGGATGCAGTTTACCGTCATGCCCAGGACAGAAAAAATATAAAAGGTTTCATGAAAGATAATATATTGTTAAGTACAGAAAAATTAAAAGAAAATGTCGTTGCGTCATGTGCGCCTATCAACTATCGGCAGTTTATAACCTGTTCCTTGAATTAATGATTTAAAATGGCTTTGAGCGAATGAACCTTGTCGGTTTTAAAGAAAATTTTCATTTTTTAAATCCCGTGGACTGGCGCTGCGCAATCATTAGCAATGGACCAATAGCAAAAGCTTCAATTGAAGACTTTCAACTACACAAATAACTAAAATGATAGGACATGCAACCCGAAGAGAAAACGATGAAACAAATTATGATTCGTGCAATCAGACTGGCAACAAGGTCTCGCCCTTTTACAGATAGATCAACCAAATGCAGCAGAAAATTCTACTCCATCAGCTTCTTTTTTCGCACTTCCCGCCTCTGGAACTCCCTTTTATATACTTGCTTTCCTGACGGCTACATCCTCCAAGAATATAAATGCAAAGTCAATTCCCATCTCTAATCCACTTAACTCCAGCTCTTTCCACATCACGCCGTGTATCTTGTTCTTTTCTTTTCTCTCTACCTTCAAAAGTGTCTTCAATCTTGTGTTCACATCCTTCTCTTGCCCTTTCTCTTTCACCCCTGTAGCTGGTTCGTCTTTGCCTTCACTCTCCCTCTGTCTAAAACTTTAACTCTCTTATGTACCCCCTGCATATCAGTGGCGGTACAGCTTTGCTTGAGTTGAAATGATAAAAAAAAACTATATTTAAAATCCGTTATCGCTTTCATAATAACTTCCTGGGAAAAATCTGAATCCTCATTATTTTTACTTGTAAACATTTTCCTCTTATTTAAAAACTATTCCTTAAATTTTCCCGCCTATAGAGCTCCCTTCCGTATAATTGCTTTCCTGGCGGTTTCAACCTGCAGGAATGTAAATACAATGTCAATACCCATCTCTTATCCATATCGAATCCATTGCTAAATCCGCTGCTATGAAAGTCGGTTCTCTGTGAAGGACCTAGAGGTTTTTTTTCCGTCTGAATCTATCCTGCACATTTATAAATCTACCATCAGCCCGTGCATTGAATACTGTTGCCATATAGTCGGGTTACCCTGCTATTCTCCTTGGGCTTCTCGACAAGATACAGCGTAGGGTCTGTAATGTGATCGATACTGACTTGGCAGACCGCCTGCAGTCTCTCTCTCACCGGCGCGACGTGGCTTCCCTGTGGCTCTTCTATAAATATTTTCATGGCTTCTTAGATGACTGGTGCCCCCTAGGTTCGAATTTGCACGAGATACTAGATTAGCAACTAGATCCCACCCTTTTACAGTGAAACCAATAAAATGCAACCGCAACTTCTACTCCAACAGTTTCTCTTCTCGTACTTCTCGACTGTGGAATTCCCTTCCACACGAATGCTTCCCCGACGGCTACAATCTCCAGGAGTTTAAATGTAAGGTCAATAGACACCTCCTAACATAATAACTCGCTTCCATTCTTTCAAACAGTCTTCCCATCCTCCAAACTATCTTCTGACATTTCCTATATCTAACCACTCTTTTTATTTACCTTCCCCTATGTAGCCCCAAGCGCAATAGTGGCTGTGGAATGCCTTGCTTGGGGTGAAACGATTAAAAAAAATATCTTGTTCTTTTCCTTTCTCTCTACTTTTGCAACTGTATTCAAATCTGGTCCCATTCTTTTCTTGCTGTTTCTCTGACACCCCCTGTAACTGGTTCGAATTACTCTATACTCTCCTCCTAAACTGTTACTCTTATGTAGCCCCCTGCGCATCAGTGGCGGTACCACCTTGCTTTGGGTGAAACGATTAAAAAAAGTTGATGTTCCACACTGTTTAACGCAAAAGTTTAGGAAAGAAATCCTTATCAGTAGTGTAAAGAGCTATAACAGCTATTGCGTTTGAGAAACTCATTTTCCTGAAAAATTGTTTTAATTTAAAAATTATATAAATTTCAACCGTCAGTAGTTAATGAATGCCCAATATTTTTTTATAATATTACCATTAGCATTACAAAGAAGAGAGATAATGCGTAAAAATAGGAACAAAAAGACACGATATATAAAAATAAGAAGCTGTGAAGGTCCGTAATCGCCTTGAAGACACATTTTATTTAAAGATAGATGGATAGACCGAGTCACAAAAGTCGCACACCTACTGCAATATTTTTCCTTATAGCCCGCATATTCGAAGCGATAAGGATTTTTTTATTCCCATTGAACAAAACCGCCTGTATGAAATACTTTACAAACAAATAAAGTAAATTCGAAATCATTTTGAATAGATAACGTTTGCATACTCCATTGTGAACGAATTGCTGCGATGAATGGTGCAGATCTGGAACGCTAATTATAAATACCTTTTACAATGTGCTATAAAGAAAGAACGTTTCAACACAATGGAGTGTTTATGTTCAAACAGTAATTAATGCTTTATTTATAATTAATTTGAAACAAAGATACCGTTTGAGTCTTTTGCTCCCCCTTCTTGTTTCTTATTAAATCCTAAGCTTACACAAAAAGGTGTCTCCCCAAAGAAAAATAAATATCGAAGGTATTTTTTGTTCGTTTTGTAAACAGTGTTAGTTCGATTTCTCGATCTAAATTGCTTGGCAGCGATGTGTGTTTCGACTTGGAAAAAATGTTTTTAAATGCACACTTTTTAAAGCAGTAAAATAATGCAGAAGAAATAAAAAGGGTGAGAAATGTGCTAACAAGAACGGAAATTTTGCGGAAATTAGGTAAAAAAAAGATTTAAAAGAACAACAGAATAACAGAATAATGAAAGCAAAAATAAAACGTGAAGGGATATTTTTATTGGTAGTCTTAAAGCTTGGCAAAGCTACAACATCTCAATTTAGAACCCAAAAATATCATTTTCTGTCTTTTTAATTTTTATAAGTTTTAAAGATAAAAAAAACAACAAAAACAAAAAAATTAAAAGAAGACTTTATCCATGTTTAAAAGGAGTTAAGAATCACTGGAAACAAAGAAAATAGTACTGGATTATTATGTGATGTCGGTTCTTCAATACGGCAGTGAATGCTGGACAATATCATCGAAAATGAAGACAAAACTGGAAAGAGGAAATGTGGTTCTACAGAAGGATGCTGCGGATATCGTGGACTGAGCATGCAAGCAACGATGAGGTGTTGGAAAGAATGGCAATAAAAAGGAAATTAATACTGAGCATCAGGAAGAGACAGCTGAAGTTCCTGGGACACGCAATGAATAAGGAGAGCTTGGAGAACCTGATACTGACTGGCCAGATAGAAGGAAAGAGAGACAGAGGAAGGCAGCGGGTAACATATTAGCAGGGCCTGATCAGGTGGATGATGGAACGGGGGTTGCGAGGTGTAATAGGAGCAAACATACTAAGAGCCACAAGGGATAGGGAGACGTGGAGAACCATGATCGCCCACGTTCTGAATGGACAGGGCACATAGAAGAAGAAGAAGAAGAAGAATCACTGATCTATACAATTAAGTAGTCGTTTTAACATTTTAATTTGCAGCTACAAATACAATAATTATGTTAAATCTTAAATACTTTCTTTTAGAATTCAGTCTCATAATAGTTAAAGATCCTGGAATAAAAAAATTGAAAAAAATATGAAATTATCTGAACATACAACTCTCGATTGGCTTTAG
This sequence comes from Ascarosepion bandense, assembly GCA_037127315.1. Classification (NCBI taxonomy): domain Eukaryota; kingdom Metazoa; phylum Mollusca; class Cephalopoda; order Sepiida; family Sepiidae; genus Ascarosepion; species Ascarosepion bandense. The sequence goes on from JBBBDQ010029855.1 coordinate 36,480, forward strand.
CATTTCAAATATAAAGACGTTGAGATAGACAGTCATCAGATGTTGGTTAGGTGGCATTAAAATGATGGGAGATAATCCGACCACAAGCAGCTGGAAACAATCGAGAGTTTGCTGAGAGAAATGGTCTAGTGCAACTTATTATCCTATATGGCCTGGTGTTCCTTAATTTCTTATATGGTCTGGTGCTCCTTAATTTTTTATATGGTCTGGTGCTCCTTATTGTCTTATATGGTCTGGTGCTCCTTATTGTCTTATATGGTATGGTGCTCCTTATTGTCTTATATGGTCTGGTGCTCCTTATTGTCTTATATGGTATGGTGCCCAATAATTTCCTGTATGGCCTGGTGCTCCTTATTGTCTTATATGGTCTGGTGTTCCTAATTTTTTTTTATATGATATGGTACTCCTTATTGTCCTATATGGTCTGGTGTTCCTTAATTTCCTATATGTATGACACGACCCCTGGCTGAGTCTAGCCAACCTTTTTAGCTTTGGTCGATTCCGCCCACGTTGTGTTTTTGAATTCGGGTTAGCCAAAGCAGGATCATTTGACGCTGCTGGTCCAGACGTGCGAGTGATTGGTATATAATGAAAACCAGATTTAAGACCGCAATGATACGGTGTAGATTTATATATATTTATATACATCGAATAAGTAAGCACGTTAAAGATGGTGACACTCAACAGTTGGCTGGTATTGTAAAATTACTTCAATAAAAATGTTTTCTGAGTCAGAGTTTACTCAATTGTCTTTTAGCAGCACGTTCTTTTCAGTCCGACTTTATTATTCAAACCACCATTCAAATCTCTTTCTATCTTGTTATACCAAACATAGGGGCGGAACTAATTAATATCGTCTTGCACTTAGTTTTATTAAACAAACACCAGAACCGGGGAGGGGGTAAATTTAGGTATAGGGTTTCTATTTCTCTCACTGTATAACGCTTACCAGCTTGAAGTGAAAACACATTTAACACTTCAACTTCCAGGGTAGGGGAGGAAAATCCACTCCCTGTTACTGTCTGCCGGCTCTTATCAACTGTCCTGGTCATCAGTACACAGGAAATTCTCAAAGCCGTATTTTGACTTAGGGTCACATATCGTCTAAACACATCGACAAATATTTTGACTATCTTTGAAAAATTTGATACTTCTCTCAACAAGAAAGTTTTGCTCTTAGTGAATCGTAGTATCTGTATTTTCTATTTGTTAAAATTTGGCAACGTTACTCGACAAAAATAATTGCATTCGCCAATTTTAGATTCTCATTTTAAAACTCAAATACAATTAATATCAGCCATCTGAAAATAGGTTATTTTGTGGTATGGTGTTCATTATTTTCTTATATGGACAGGTGTTCCTTAATTTCCTATATGGTCGGGTGCTCTTCATTGTCTTATATAGTCTGGTGCTCCTTAGAGTCTTATATGGACAGGTATTCCTTAATTTTCGATATGATCTGGTGTTCCATATTGTCTTATATGGCCTAGTGCTACTTATTGTACTATATAGTTGGGTGATTTTCATTGTCCTATAGGGTTGGGTGATTTTCATTGTCTTATATGGTTTGGTGCTCTTCGTTGTCCTTTATGGTCGGTTGTTTCTCATGTTCCGATATGGTTTCGTGCTCCTTATTGTTCTATATGGTCGGGTGCTCTTCATTGTCTTATATAGTCCGGTACTCCTTATTGTCCTATATGATCTGGTGATCCTTAACTTCCTATATGGTCGTGTACTCTTATTACTCCATATGGTTTGGTGATTCTCATTGTTCTTGTATTCTTTAATTTCCTCATTGCTCTTGTATTCTTTAATATCCTATATGGACTGGTGCTCCTTATTGTCTTACAAGATCTAGTGTTCATTAATTTTCTATATGGTGTGGTGCTCCTCATTGTTATATATGATTTGATGATCCTCATTTTTTATATGGTTTGGCGAAACTTATTCTCTTATATACTCTGGTGTTTTTTAATTTCCCATATGGTCTGGTGCTTCTCATTGTCCTATATGGTCTTGTGCTTCTATTTGTCATACATGATCAGTTGCTTCTCATTGTCCTATATGGTCTGGTAATCGTTATTATACTATATGGTCTGATGCAGCCTATTGTCCTTTATGGTCTGGTGTTCCTTATTGTTTTAAATCGTTTAGTGCTCCTTACTACCATATATTGTCTTGTGTTCCTTAATTTCTAATATGATCATGTGTTCCTCATTATCCTATATGGTCTGGTGCTCTTAATTTTTTTTTTATATAGACAGTTGTTCCTGAATTTCTTATATGGTCTGATGCTCCTCGTTGTCCTCTATGGTCTGGAGTTTCTTAGTGTCTTATACAGACAGGTATTCTTTAATTTTCTATATGATATGGTGCTCCATATTGTTCTATATGGACTAGTGCTACTTATTGTCCTATATGGTTGGGTGCTTTATATTATCTTATATGGTTTCGTGCTCTTCGTGGTTCTGTATGATATGGTGCTCCATATTGTTCTATATGGCCTAGTGCTACTTATTGTCCTATATGGTTGGGTGCTTTATATTATCTTATATGGTTTCGTGCTCTTCGTGGTTCTGTATGATATGGTGCTCCATATTGTTCTATATGGCCTAGTGCTACTTATTGTCCTATATGGTTGGGTGCTTTATATTATCTTATATGGTTTCGTGCTCTTCGTGGTTCTGTATGATATGGTGCTCCATATTGTTCTATATGGCCTAGTGCTACTTATTGTCCTATATGGTTGGGTGCTTTATATTATCTTATATGGTTTCGTGCTCTTCGTGGTTCTGTATGATATGGTGCTCCATATTGTTCTATATGGCCTAGTGCTACTTATTGTCCTATATGGTTGGGTGCTTTATATTATCTTATATGGTTTCGTGCTCTTCGTGGTTCTGTATGATATGGTGCTCCATATTGTTCTATATGGCCTAGTGCTACTTATTGTCCTATATGGTTGGGGGCTTTATATTATCTTATATGGTTTCGTGCTCTTCGTGGTTCTGTATGATATGGTGCTCCATATTGTTCTATATGGCCTAGTGCTACTTATTGTCCTATATGGTTGGGTGCTTTATATTATCTTATATGGTTTCGTGCTCTTCGTGGTTCTGTATGATATGGTGCTCCATATTGTTCTATATGGCCTAGTGCTACTTATTGTCCTATATGGTTGGGGGCTTTATATTATCTTATATGGTTTCGTGCTCTTCGTGGTTCTGTATGATATGGTGCTCCATATTGTTCTATATGGACTAGTGCTACTTATTGTCCTATATGGTTGGGTGCTTTATATTATCCTATATGGTTTCGTGCTCTTCGTGGTTCTGTATGATATGGTGCTCCATATTGTTCTATATGGCCTAGTGCTACTTATTGTCCTATATGGTTGGGTGCTTTATATTATCTTATATGGTTTCGTGCTCTTCGTGGTTCTGTATGATATGGTGCTCCATATTGTTCTATATGGCCTAGTGCTACTTATTGTCCTATATGGTTGGGGGCTTTATATTATCCTATATGGTTTCGTGCTCTTCGTGGTTCTGTATGATATGGTGCTCCATATTGTTCTATATGGCCTAGTGCTACTTATTGTCCTATATGGTTGGGGGCTTTATATTATCTTATATGGTTTCGTGCTCTTCGTGGTTCTGTATGATATGGTGCTCCATATTGTTCTATATGGCCTAGTGCTACTTATTGTCCTATATGGTTGGGTGCTTTATATTATCTTATATGGTTTCGTGCTCTTCGTGGTTCTGTATGATATGGTGCTCCATATTGTTCTATATGGCCTAGTGCTACTTATTGTCCTATATGGTTGGGGGCTTTATATTATCCTATATGGTTTAGTGCTCTTCGTGGTTCTGTATGATATGGTGCTCCATATTGTTCTATATGGCCTAGTGCTACTTATTGTCCTATATGGTTGGGTGCTTTATATTATCCTATATGGTTTCGTGCTCTTCGTGGTTCTGTATGATATGGTGCTCCATATTGTTCTATATGGCCTAGTGCTACTTATTGTCCTATATGGTTGGGGGCTTTATATTATCCTATATGGTTTAGTGCTCTTCGTGGTTCTGTATGATCTGGTGTTCCTTAATCTCCTATATGGTCGGGTACTTCTTATTGCGCCATATCGTCTGGTGATAGTAATTGTTCTATATGGCTGGTTTATTTTATGGCATATCAACCTCGGCGGGTCATTTATTGCCAACTAAATTTTATTTATTTATTGCTGGTAATACCTTTTCCTTTCAACAATTTATTGTTGTTTTTATATAATTTATGGGTCTTGTAATACGTTTTTCTTTTCGAGTATCAAAATTCATTGGGATTTGTTTGTAAGTACAGGGTCCCCAAGTCCTAACCTGTTATTTAACCCATATCTGGAGGGAAGGGACGGATTAATATCTTTCCCAAGGGTACCAGTGATTAAGTGAATGCAGGGTATTCAACTGGAATTCGAACTCGGATCACCGATTTCTCTTTCCGAGCCGATATCCATTCCACCACAACGCACATCCGTCACTATACGCTTATAGCACCTGGTATTACCAAGCGGTCACCGATCTAAGTACTGACCAGGCTCAATGTTGCTTAGCTTCGGAGATCGAGCGATAACCGGTGTATTCAATGTGATATGGCTGTAAGCCTGTTCTATATGGACTGGTGAAACTTTTTGTTCTATATGATCTGGTGTTTCTTACATTCTTATATGATGTTCCTCATTTTCATGTACGTTAATAATGTTCTTAATCTCCTCATTGTCCTATATGGTCTTGTGTTCCTTAATTTCTCCTATGGACTGGTGCTCCTTATGCTACATGATCTGGTGTTCATTAATTTTTTATATGGTGTAGAGCTCTTCATTGTGCTATATGATTTGATGATCGTCACTTTCTTATATGGTTTGGCGAAACTTATTCTCTTATTGTTGGGACGCCCGCGCTTATTCGGCTATAATGGACTATTCCATTACTATGTAAAGTAATGGTGGCATCTACGTAAGAGAGTGTGCCGAGCAGCCTTTCTTACTAACATTGATTATTATTTTAGTTAAAAATTTGTTGTATTTTCAGTTGATTTTTGGGTTCATTCCCCTCCCATCATTTCATTTTTCATTAAATATTTTATAATATTGTACATATATTACATGTACATTTATTTTATATTGTATATAAATACATTTTTATTGTCATGGGTTAACTTCCCCCACTTTTTAGGTGTCCCTTGTAAGTTTCTGGCATTGTGGTGTACGAAGGATTGGGTGTAGATGGATGAGTTCTTTTGGTGACTCTGCAAATTGTAACGAGTGAATGGGTCGTGATAGTGTTTAGCTAGGTATAGGATAGTTAAGCGAGAACCAACCTCTCCCCATCCCCGTTTAGGCCTCGTGCCATAATTTTTTGTATTCTTTACAAAAAATAAATAGAGTGTGCCGAGCAGCCGATCGACAAGTCAGTCATAGACTTCCGGTGACGACCCGGAAGTACCCATTGCTCATACTATGTCTTACGACGGTTGAGACGATTAACCCTTATTCTTGTATTGGATACTAATAACCTTTGTAAATACTATTTTCACGGAATACAATTAATCTATTCCTGTTGTTGAGTTATTTATTCTTACTCACGACATAACACAAACAATAGAAAACCGACCCCCCACTTTATGCCCACTGGAGCTTCTTAATTTCCTAATTAAGCACCAGATAATATAGGATCTAACTCGGTTTTTTAATTTTCATCTTTGCAGTGAGATTTTGTGTCCCGTTTTTCGAAACAAGCATTTGTAGCAGCCACAGATCTATTTCCTTTCGCGAATCAGTGCCCCCGACGGGAGATTCGGTCACTCACTAACCAATCAACTGGCAGAGCGCATTAATTCCTTCTTCCTCTCTAGAACTATTTTCCTAGTCCATTTTGGTAGAACGGACAAAAAGGCAGAGAGCCATGAGCCAGCAAGAGAAACAGACGTCTCCCTCACATCGCTGCCACTGATTCCCCTTGGAACCCTTTCGCTGAAGAAGACCGCTAGCTTCGCACACTCTTCCTACAAACCAAGTACCAGCCTACCGACCAGCGAACCAAATGGACATTTATACACTATCACTCTTGTACGCCTACTAAGAGAATAAACCATTCTTTGTTGTTTTTAGAAGGAAGTTTCGTAATTCATTTGTGTTGCCTAAAAATATAGTGTTGGAGAAATTAATCATTTCCCATAAATCTATAAATTGGTGACCACGACGTGATTCGAACACGCAACCTTCTGATCTTGTATTTAAATGGACACAAATTATAGAAATGTAGTCCTCACCAAGCATAGGGCGGGTTAGGAGTAATGTCTTCCCTCCCGGTTTTATTTTTATGGTGCACCTTTGATATGCATCACACCGTTTAATTCAATATTTTGTACATTCTGCAAACGTTTATATATCTCTGAAAATCTTCTGTTCGTTTTTGCAGATGTAAGTTGGGTTTGTTTTTGAGTTTATTTCGAACCCTCCTCCTGATTTTCGTGTCTTTAAATGCCAATTTGAATTCCTCACAATGTGTATTCATAATACTAGCGTACGTCTTTTTTTCAGTAAATTCATATCCTTCCCTTTTTATAGAATAATGATGATTTCGGGATGAAAAGACCCGAAATTAACGTAACTATTTCATTAAATGCTAATTCCATTGTCTTTTTGGTAGAATATAATTCATGAACTTCGAATGTTCAACATCGCTTAATTTTTGTAAGACTTGTCTGACCTTTTTCTGATCGGATCATTTTCTGCAGTCCGTCTTGTAAATGTATTCGTATCTATGGAAATACGAAGAAAACGTTACATCAGGGAATACATATACGAAGCCCTCGGTAACTACGGAGAAGATCGTGCTGTTACCCTGGATATCTTCAAGGTTTTGATAGGGTTTGGCACGCTGGCCTCCAGCGCAAACTACAGGGCTATGGTATCACTGAACTTTTGATTGATCTGATTCAATCTTTCCTATCTAACCGTATAGTGAATGTCGTCTTGAATGGGCATACACCCACATCCTCCCGCACGAACGTTGGTGTCCCCCAGGGCTCTAACCTAAGCCCGACGCCCTTTCCAATTGTTGTTGATTCTTGTTTAGAAGACCACTCAATATAATTATAACAAAAAACACACATGAGAGGAAAAATGTAAGTATATTGAATAAAAGATGTACACGGTTAGTAGATTCAGGAATACTTGTTAGTAGGAGTCAAATATATAGAAGAAGTAAGTCCGGGTAATAGTCTATATTCTTGCTGACCAACGAGCGGCGGTTCAACTGCTCTGACAAACACCAATTCTAACAACAACCAACAGACAACTCCCGTTCTCTTTAGGCAGGATTATTTGTATATTTTGGAAGAGTCCATTAAGTGTGTAAAAGTGGTGACTCCCAACACCCCCTAGCTTCTTTTTGGGAGGAGATAGCATTTCTTCCGGTTTTCAATTTTCTTTTTCATCGCGCCAATCTTTTTTTGTAAATGACGAGCTTAGCACTTCATTCCTTTGGTTTATGTGTGTCACTTGTTCGCCTGGTTTGCAAGTTTTTACCGTAACTATCGGTGTAATAAAAACAGGTTTCTTTTGCGCGATTTCTGTTGTAAATTTTTTACTGCTTGATAATACCTCTTTATTTACGCTTTTTATTTTTTGCAAGAAGCATTAATGGGTAAATCACATATATTAAATTTCTACATCCAATCCGTTCCTACCAGGTTGTGTGCTTTTTGTTACGTAGATTTGTAGTTTTTTTTAAATTTTCCTTTAAATTTTGCATTTACAATAATTTCGCCTTCCAGTTTAATTCTTTTTACTGTTCTTGATATTGCAATTTTTTAGTGTGTAACATGGTCGGCCTATTTAACTTCCGCCATGTTTGTTGGTTTATTAATGTAATGTCTAATCCCGAATCCAGTTGCAATTTTATTTTCTTATTCAGGATTTCCTTTTCAACGTATCTGCTAGTGTTTTCATTATTTTCCGCTCTAGCCGATTTTACTTTACTAGGTTTATTTTTATTTCTGCATACTGATGCTTTGTGGCCCATCTTACCACACTCTCGGCAATTTTTATATTTGTAAAAGCAATCTTTACGCCAATGCCACCCACCCACCACATCTGTAACATTCAGAAGGGGGAGGTTTGTTTTTTACTGGATTCTTGTCAAACGTAGTTCTGTATTTTTTCCTTTGGCATTATACTTTTGTTTTGTCTGTGGGGAGGGTACAACACGGAAATTTATATTTACCTTTCGAACGGGCGCGACTCCTGTCACTTCAATGTCCCTGCTATCTTTCGTTATACTGAGGCATTTCTGGCAAACCTCTGCCAATTTTTGTAATGTTAAACCTGGCTCGTTTTGAAGTTTGGTCAGCATGTATTTTCTCATTTTGCTGTCTTTAGCAGCAACTAGTCCTTGGACAAATATGAGACACTTGAAATTGTTTGGGGTAAGCTCCGACAATTTAAAATCGTCACAGTGTTTATTGACGATAGCCGCGAATGTAGAGTTATCCTCGTTTTCGTCTTTGAGATTAAGGCATTTCCACCTTTTATGGAACAAAGAGATATTTGGGCTGAATAGCTGTGTGAGGCCTTTCACTACCTCATCGAACGTTAGATCATTCGTTTTTTTTTAGGGAGAATATAGTCTACGAACTTGTAATGTTCGTCTGTGCCTAATTTCCTGAGTAGAAGTCTTAATTTTTTCTTCTCACTCTAGTGCTGACAGTCGATATTAAAAATATCCTCGTATCGCCTGTAATACTCTCCGAAATTTTTATCTTCCTCAACTGAGTATTTAAAAATTTCAATCGCGTTCCACACCGCATCTTGTGAAAATGTCTCCTCCGTCTCCGTGTTCCTATCTAGGGCTGTGCTTGTTAATTTTAATAACAGTTCTAGCAGTTGTGTTTGTCTTTCTTCGTTTGCCTTTTGCATTTCAATTTGTCTTTCTTAAATTTGCTTTTGCATCTCTATTTGTCTCTTTTGTATTTCTGTTTGTCTTTCTTCGTTAGCCTTTTGCATTTCCGTTTGTCTTATTTCGTTAGCCTTTTGCATTTCCATTTGTCTTATTTCGTTAGCCTTTTGCATTTCCATTTGTCTTATTTCGTTAGCCTTTTGCATTTCCATTTGTCTTATTTCGTTAGCCTTTTGCATTTCCATTTGTCTTATTTCGTTAGCCTTTTGCATTTCCATTTGTCTTATTTCGTTAGCCTTTTGCATTTCCATTTGTCTTATTTCGTTAGCCTTTTGCATTTCCATTTGTCTTATTTCGTTAGCCTTTTGCATTTCCGTTTGTCTTATTCCGTTTGTCTTATTCCGTTTTGTCTTATTTCGTTAGCCTTTTGCATTTCCATTTGTCTTATTTCGTTAGCCTTTTGCATTTCCGTTTGTCTTATTTCGTTAGCTTTTTGCATTTTCGTTTGTCTTATTTCGTTAGACTTTTGCATTTCTATTTGTCTTATTTCGTTAGCCTTTTGCATTTCCGTTTGTCTTATTTCGTTAGCCTTTTGCATTTCCGTTTGTCTTATTTCGTTAGCCTTTGGCATTGCCGTTTGTCTTATTTCGTTAGCCTTTTGCATTTCCATTTGTCTTATTTCGTTAGCCTTTTGCATTTCCATTTGTCTCATTTCGTTAGCCTTTTGCATTTCCGTTTGTCTTATTTCGTTAGACTTTTGCATTTCCATTTGTCTTATTTAGTTAGCCTTTTGCATTTCTATTTGTCTTATTTAGTTAGCCTTTTGCATTTCCATTTGTCTTATTTAGTTAGCCTTTTGCATTTCTATTTGTTTTATTTAGTTAGCCTTTTGCATTTCCATTTGTCTTATTTCGTTAGCCTTTTGCATTTCTATTTGTCTTATTTAGTTAGCCTTTTGCATTTCCATTTGTCTTATTTAGTTAGCCTTTTGCATTTCTATTTGTCTTATTTCGTGAGCATTTTGCATTCCCATCTGTTTTATTTCTAATTGATATTGTCTTTCTTCAGTTCTCTTAATTATTTCCAGTATTCCTTTTTGAAAATCTTCCATTGTTTTTCTTTTCGGTATTAGTGTCGACAACTTGTTTGTGGTCGACTTGTTTGAGTCAGTTTGTAGCACACTTCGGGAAAGTGATTCAGGGGGAGAAAATTCGTCACAATTTTTGTTGTGCGAGAATCTTTTTCGCCAATTTGATGTTGACTCCTCGACGCAAAGTTTTTTTTCCTTGGTGTTATGCGTATGTTCGTTCTTTTTTGTCGCCAATTTGCTCTTTACGACTGATGTGACAACGTCTTTTTTCCTCCGTGTGCACTTGTTAGAATCCTCGTCGCCAAATTGTTGTTTGGCGAGAATGCATTTTTTTCTCCGCGTGAACTTGTACGAATCCTTCTTCGCCAAATTGTTGTTTGGCAACTGACTTGAGAACGTATTTTTTCCTCCGTGTGAACTTGTATGAATCCTTGGTCGCCAAATTGTTGTTGCGACTGATTTAAATTTTTTCTCTCCGCGTGAACTTCTTCGAATCTTCGTCGTCAAATTGTTGTTTGGGGCGAATGTATGTTTCCTCCGCGTGAACGTCTTTGAATCTTGTCGCCAAATTGTTGTGGATTCTTGTTTAGAAAACCACACAATATAATAATAACAAAAACACATATGAGAGGAAAAATGTAAGTATATTGAATAGAAGATATAAAACCTGTACACGGTTAGTAGATTCAGGAATACTTGTTAGTAGGAGTCAAATATATACAAGAAGTAAGTCCAGGTAATAGTCTATATTCTTGCTGACTAACGAGCGGCGGTTCAGCTGCTCTGAAAACCTCCACATCTAACAACAACCAACAGACAACAGGCAGGATGATTTGTATACTTTGGAAGAGTCCATTGAGTGTGTAAAAAGGGGTGACGCCCGATCACTAATCATCATAAATGATCTCCCAGACGTGATCAAATTCCAAGTAAGCAACTACGCAGATGACACTACCATCTACTCCCGCATCAGTAAAAAATCTCGCGAGACAGATAAACCTAACCTCGTTGCTGATCTCGAGAAGGACCTCCACTCAATAGTGGATTGGAGTAAGAAGTGGCTCGTAAATTTCAATGCCTCTAAAACGAAACTCCTTTCTGTCGAGCATCGCAGGCAATCTCTCCTGCTACCCATAAGCATAGACCAAGCAAGTCTCCCTGAAAGCAATACACTGCGCCTCCTCTGCCTTACCCTTTTTTCAGACCTCAAGTGGAATCATCACTTTGAATCAACAGTTAAATCCACTGGTGGGAAGGTTGGGTCACTGTGACGGGCCAGGAAGATTTTTTCGCCTGAATCCATCTTGTACATACCATTCGAACGGGCATGGAATACTGTTGTCATATCTCGTTAGACGCTTCTGCCGTTCGTCTCAGTGTTATAGACAGGCTCCAAAGGAGAATCTGTAAGGTGATTGGTCCCTAACCTGGCAGCTCGACTCCACCCACTTTCTCATCGGGGGGATGTGACTTCTCTCTGTCTCTTCTACAAATATTTTCATGGATTCTGCTCCGACGAACTTAGGTCACTAGTGCCCTTTCCACAAGAATTTACTCGGGCAACCAGACTGGCAACAAGCTCCTTCCCTTTTACAGTTAGATCAACCAAATGTAGCAGACAATTCCACTCCAATAACTTCTTTTCTCGCGCTTCCCATCTAGTATCCACGTAATTCCAGTCCTTTCCACATCACGCCTTGTATCTGGTTCTTTTCCTTACTCTCTACCTTCGTAACTTTCACTCCTGTGTTCACATCCTTCCCTTGCCCTTTCTCTTTCACCCCTGTAGCTGGTTCGTCTTTGTCTTCACTCTTCCCCTGTGAAAAACTTTAACTCTCTTATGTAGTCCCCTGCACGTTAGTGGTGGTACCGACTTGGTTGGCTTTAAATGATGAAAAAAAAAAAACTACATTTAAATACCGTTATCGCTTTCACAATAGGTTCCTGGGAAAAATCCGAATGTTCATTAATGTTGTTTGTAAACATTTTCCTCTCTTTCAAAAACTATTCCTTAAATTTGTCGAGCTTTATATATATACTAGCATGATAGCTCGGCATTACACGTGCAACTCAGAACATTTAAGTAGTAGGAGAATATGCAAGACAACTTCTACCATTGTAGAGTCCCATTGATTGTCACCTTCCAGGAAACCACGTTTGAAGCTGGCTTCCATTCAGTAATTATAATGTTTATAATATTAAATGGATCAGTCGATCAGTTACGTGCCATACGTGATATACGCTTGGGCGATCATGTCTCGAAAGAGACATGACTGACTGGGCAGAAGATTATCCCGCAGTAGGTTGCCATTGCTTTCTGCGGTAGACTGGTTGCCGACCAAGGCTATAGAACCCAATCTGTCCTGCTATTTAACCCATAACTGGAAGGAAGAGACGGATTAATACCTTTCCCAAAGGTATTTGCGCGTAAGTGAATACAATGGATTCAGCTGGAATTCGAACTTGGCTCCCCGGCTTCTCGTTCCGAGCCGATATCCACTGTACCACAACGCACAAGCTCGTGGCCTAGGGGTAGAATCGCCGACTGACGCCGATTCGGTCGGGTTTCGATCCTGGGTTAGGAAGCGACCGGAATCTAAGCCGTACTGATGAGCTGTAATAGAGCGAAACAGATCTGTCTGCGGCTGACTATAGTATTAAATGGATGAATTCCTTTAAAACTCGGCTATATAAAAAATAATTAAATAAAATTTGTTGTTAAAAATCTATTTTCTTTTGTTTTGCGTAAACGTGATTTGATGTTTTGTGTGACATTGTAAACAACGTTGCATTTGTTTTTGTTTCAGAATTACGGGGTAAAATATTTACATTCTTTTGTTGAGTAAATGAGTTTAACATAAAAATAAAATTATTTATTTTATTTTACTGAAATTAGAAATATAAAAACTATTACACCCTCAGTTAAGAAATTTTCGAAGAATATTTAAAAATGTAGACATTTAATTTTAGAGGAAAAAGTTGACAGTTGACTTCCTACATGAAATATTAAGCGAAAAAAAAGCTTTATTTTTTAAAAATGTTATTTTCTGAATTATGAAATATTAAATCTGAAAAAAAAAGTTATAAATAAATAAATTAACCATTGGCACTTTTTGTAACATATTTTGTTTTACTTTGAAAAAACACGAGTTTTTAAAAATATTTCTTTTGTTTCAAAATTATGGGGAAAATATTCACATTTTTTTGTTGACCAAATGAATTTTTAAAACGTCGGAATAAAAATGAAATATAAAGGCTCATTTTTTTTTATACATGAGAAAATATTTTAGTCGCGTTTGACACGTGTAATTTGATTTCTGTAACGTAATTTAGACACCGTCTTAGATCTTAGATGTTTTACGGAGCAAATGTAAATAATCGGTTCCATTGGCCAAAAAGTGCAAAAGGGAAAATTGCTTAATTTAAACTCAAAAAGCATGTGTCGACCTGGCTTCCCTGTAGATATGTGTCCCTAGAAAGTTTGAATGGCATAGCTTAAAAAGTAGGCGTGTATAGGAAACAGTCACACACAGACTCACAGATTGCCTTTTATATCTAAACTTATTTATAAATGGAACTTTGTCTCTGTGTGTATGTGCGTGTGTGTCTCTGTGTGTGTGTGTCCGTTACCTATAAACTCCGAAACGGCTGAACCGATTTTCTTGAAAATTTACACAGTTGGACTATAAGCGTCTGCGAGTGTTCTAAGCTAGGTTTAGATAAATATCGATAATCGAAAAAATCAAGTTTTTGAAGGACTAGTCCGATTTTAATCAAATTCGATGCACTCATAGACAAAGACATAAGAAACGATATTCAGAAGTTTTAAGGTTGCAGTTCTTACAATAGTGCAGAAAATCGATAATATATATATATATATATATATATATATATATATATATATATATATATAAAAGCTTTCATTACACCTGAGCAACGCCGGGCTATGCTGCTAGTATAAAGCTATAAAAGTATAGGATTAAGGTATGCAATATTTATGTGTTAAAATGCTTAATATCAGGGACAGAGCGTATGTAAATATAAATTTTAAAGTGATGATCGCATTTAAGTAAGAAACAGACTGTCGTCTCAGAATGTTATCTTCAATTTTCTTTTTTATTTTTCTATTTATTTCTATTGTTCTAGTTTTTTGAAACTCGGATCAACTGCTGAACCCTTTCAATTATCGTCTTATTCGCCTTCGATCTATTTTTCGAAAACTCCAATAAGCCTTAATCAATGTCGAATTGATTTATCAACTCCATCGCAGCGTTTTTTTTTTTTGTTTTTTTTTTTAGATAAGTCAAATGCTGATGGATGTGCGTTGTAGCTCAGTGGATATAAACTCGGAACGATAAATCGGGGAGCCGAGTTCGAACTCCAGTCGAATTCCTTGTATTCATTTACGCACAAATACCTTTGGAATGGTATTAATCCGTCTCGTCCCTCCAGTTATGGGTTAAATAATAGAACAGATTAAGTTCTATAGCCTTGGCTGGCAACTAGTCTATCGCAGAAAGTAATGGCAACATCATCATCATTTATCCATCTCACCCAGATGGTGCATAGAGTAGCAACTTTTTGTTGCTGTTTCTGTAACAAACTGTTTTTTATGGGGCAGGGTTGTTAGCCTTGCACCCAACCCACAAATCTGGAGGACCAATGGCAACATACTGCGGGATAATTTGCTGTCCAGCCAGTCATGTCTCTTTCGAGATATGATCGCTCAAGCATGTATTACGTATGGGTATTAACTGACTGACTGACAACTTCTGATGTACTGACGATAATTTCAGAAAGGTTCTATCAAGCTTTAGATAAAAACTGTTAATAAAATGGCATACCGAACTGCCAATCGTTTAGATACTTTCACATTAATGCAGGTGTCTTCCAGGGCTCCATCTTTTCTTTTTAATAATCGTTTCATCCCAAGCAAGGCAGTACTGCCACTGGTCTACAGAAGAAGGAGAAAGAAAAGAAAGCGGAACAAGTTCCAGGGAAAATCAGAAAAAGGATAAGAAAAAAATGGAAATACTGGTGTGAAGATAGTTACATGAGTGAAGAGCGAAAAGGAAAAAGAAGATAAAGAAGGTATAGACGAAAGAATATGAGAAATACGGGAGTCAAGGAGGTAAGAGCTTGCAAGTGACGTTGCACTTAAACTATCACAGATTATACCTGTTAGGGAAGTAAGTATATTGTTATGGTGAAACACACCTATTCTATAGTGAATAGACTCTCCCACCTAATTTAAGTAGGAGTAGTAAGAAGAACGAGGATCAGTCGATGTTGGACGATAGTAGTCGACAGTTAGTCGAATACGAAAGTAGTCAGCGACCTGGCAAAATTACACTACATAATACATATGATGTCAAGTTCCTAACGTTTTGTACGTCGAACCTATTAGGACCGACTTTAGCACAAATACTTGCCTCCACTGCGAAAATAACCCCACAACATATACAGAAAGAAGCCCCACAGGCGGGAACTTTGTTTTTAATTTCCATTAATGATTTTCCCGATGGTATCAGCTATAAACTTATCTGATCTGATGTCACAACTATTTACTCCTGCCTCGGTAGTAAGCCTGATCTGTTCGACAAAGTCATGATTGATGCTAAGCTACAGGAAAGTATTCTGTTGCACCTCCTCGGGTTTACGTTCTCATCTGATATGAAAAAGAAAAAACTATAATCAATTCATTGATAGATCAGCTGCTATTAAAGTTAACTCACTGTGTCTCGAAGGAAACTTTTTCATTCCAGAGACTATCATACATATATATACGTCTGCAATTTGCTCATACTTAGAATATTGTTGTCCCATATAGTCCGATGATCCTGCTATTTTCCGTTGATCTCCTTGATGAAATTCAAATATTATCTGTCCTGATCTGGCGTTTAAACCTCAGTCACTTACCCAACACCGTAATGTTGCCTCTCTGTGTCTGTTCTATTAATAGAGAAAATAAGTAAATAAATTTATAAATATATCATGGTAATTATTTGAATCAGCTCTTTGCTATGTTAGGAAGACATAATGTATTTTAGATGATGAAACCTGTTTTTTATTTTACTATTAAAATGTATTTAAAAATACTTTCAGTGTTTCATTAAATGTCATTTTACGATGTATTTTAAACTGTATTGTGGGTTATTTAACATAAAATCTAAATATGGTGTACATAATTTTATACTTTCAGGTTAAACGTAAGTTTTTAGGAATGTATTTTAAGTCATGAAATCTGTTGTTAATTTTACTATTAAAATATATTTTAAAAATATTTGTAGTGTTTCATTGACTGTCATTTTACTATGTATTTTAAACTGTATTGTGGGTTATTTAACATAAAATCTAAATATGGTGTACATAATTTTATACTTTCAGGTTAAAAGTATGTTCTGGGTCAGTCAGTCAGTTAAAGTGCCATACGTGATACACGCTTGTGCGATCATGTCTCGAAAGAGACATGACTGACTGGGCAGGAGATTATCCCGCAGTAGGCTGCCATTGCTTTCTGCGGTAGACTGGTTGCCGACCAAGGCTATAGAACCCAATCTGTCCTGCTATTTAACCCATAACTGGAAGGAAGAGAGGGATTAATACCTTTCCCA
Source organism: Ascarosepion bandense (assembly GCA_037127315.1). Taxonomy (NCBI): domain Eukaryota; kingdom Metazoa; phylum Mollusca; class Cephalopoda; order Sepiida; family Sepiidae; genus Ascarosepion; species Ascarosepion bandense. The sequence goes on from JBBBDQ010029855.1 coordinate 53,144, forward strand.
AGGGTATTTGCGCGTAAGTGAATACAATGGATTCAACTGGAATTCGAACTCGGCTCCCCGGTTTATGACGATAAATTAGAAAAAAAATGATGTATTTCGTACAGTTTTTAGTATTTATTTCCAAGTGGCTAATTCTAAATGAAAATATAATGTTTTTTTTGTTAATACTGCACAATAACATGTGCATCAAGTGAACTGTTCTGATATCCATTTTTTGTGCTCTCTTCTCAATGCTGGCAGAAGTAAAGACTTCCTGGTTGCCTTGTAAAATTTTGCAAAGTAATAACAAAAGAACCATTTTATTTTCATTTAGAATTATCTACTTGGCAATAAATACTAAAAATAGTATGAAATACATAATTTTTTTAAAACTGGGGTTGCCTAACAATTAGGGCCGGTAGTGTATATATACACAAAAAGTGAGCCAAGTTTTCCCATGTCTTAATTGTGAAAGCAGAATAGCATTATTATATTTTTATTACTTCAAAGCTACACCAAAATTTAATTTCAGCGTTAATTTATTTCTTTTAATCATTTCACCCAAGAAAGGCAGTACTTCCACTGGTGCGCATGGGATCACATTGAGAGGAGAAGGAAAAAATTAAAGAATGGTACAGGGAATGTTGAAGAAAGAAAGGAGACCCGGAGATAGAAAATGACAGTTGACGTTGCATTTAAAATTTTGTACATTGTAGCTATCAAGGAAGCAAGAATGGGGAAAGGAATTCCACAAATGGAGTGTGTTAGTAACCCATAAAGTGTTGATATGCCGTTAAACAAACACTTTGATCAATCAGTAAATTTATCCTTAATTATCATATATCAATCCGTAGCTCGGATGATGCATATAATTGCTAATCTGCAACAGAAATCTAAACTTATTTATAAATGGAACTTTGTCTCTGTGTGTGTGTCTGTGTGTGAGTTCGTCCGTTACCTATAGACTCCGAAACGGCTGAACCGATTTTCTTGAAAATTTACACAATTTTACTATAAGCGTCTGCGAGTGTTCTTAGTTAGGCTTTGTGTCTAGGTACCCCCGATAAATATCGAAAATCGATAATCGAAAAAATCGGGTTATAGAAGGAGTGGTCCGATTGTAATCAAATTTGATATACTCATAGACAAAGACATAAGAAACGATATTCAGAAGTTTCAAGGTGGCAGTTCTTACAACAGTGCAGAAAATCGATAATATATATTTATAAACTTTCATTACACCCGAGCAACGCCGGGCTATACTGCTAGTTATTTATAACTCAACCTAATCTTTTCTATTCTATTAATGCAGTGCGGGAAATTTTTGAAACTTGGCTATATCTCCGGATAAGAAACCTGACGTAAGCAAACACAAACCTTTGTAGCCTGTTATATGTCTCGAGGAAAGAGGCCTGACTTATTCACATCCGTCACGCAGAACACGCCGGCAAAATGACATGGGTTGCAGCAAGATACTTAAGGGTATAACACGCTGGTTTCTGTTCATTAACACAGCAATCTCTCGACAGATGCAACAAAGGCAATACGTCACCTGTTTATATCAAGAAATTAACCCCCTCTGTAACTCTTTGGTCTAAGAATGTTACGGCTATATCGTCAAAACAACCTGTGTTCAGCACGAATTACGATAAACACAAAATGTGTACTTTTGGTATACGCGAACACATCAGTCTAAAATTATATCAATCCCAAGCCAATAGAATTCTTTTTTAAGTTATGTGCCATACGTGATACACGCTTGGACGATCATGTCTCGAAAGACACATGACCAACAGGGTAGAAGATTATCCCACAGTAGGTTGCCATTGCTTTCTGCGGTAGACTGGTTGCCAAACAAGGCTATAGAATCCAATCTGTCCTGCTATTTAAGCCATAGTTGGAGGGATAAACGACAGATTTCCAAGGGTATTTGCGCGTATGTTAATGCAAAGAATACAAATAAAATTCGAACTCGGCTCTCCTATTTCTCGTTCCGAGCCGATATCCACTGCACCCAATGCACAATCCCTTTGCTTCTCCGACAGCTACAATCTCCAAGAATTTAAATGTAAAGTCAATCGTCATTTCATATTTCACTAACTTGCATCGTCACTCTCTTATGCTCCTTTCTCAGTCCACTCTACTCTCATCCGTATTCTTATCCTTCCCTTACCCACTTCCTGATAATCCCTATATCCTGTCACTCTTTCTCATAACTTCCCTCCTATGTAAACCCTATGCCATGCTTGTGGTGATATGATTATTAAAAATATATATATATACACTAATGCTAACATAGCTACCTATAAAAAAGACTACAAATGTAATTTCATTCTTATTATAAAATTTATCAGTTTCAAAGTGTTTAAAATTTCCATTTAGTGGGATAAATGCAGTATAATATATATTATAATATCAATTAAAATCTTATGTTAAAATACATATCATAAATTATATCAATTTTAAATAGATTTAAATTCTCGAGAAAATTCAAAAGTGGGTCTGTAATTTTATTAGTTCTAATCTGGCATCTCAGCTTCAGTATCTTTCTTACGGTTGTAAGTTAGCTTGCCTCCGTGTTTTATATAAATATTCTCATGTTAATTGGTCTGACGAAGATTTCCTCTTTGGTATATCGACCGCATAAATTTAAGCTTACAATTAGATTGGCAGAAGCTCTCATCGTTTTACTGCTGACGTCTTCTTTTTCTGTGGCTTGTTCTTTCAAGACGTAGGCGATCATGTCCTTCCACGTCTCTCTGTCCCTGGTGGCTCTTAGCACACTTTCTCCTGTTACACCACGCAACACCCGTTCTGTCACCCACCTGCTCAGGCCCTTCAAATATGTTATCCGCTGCTTTCCTCTTTCTCTTTTTCCTGTATCTGGCCTGTTAGTATCAGGTTATCCAAGCCCTCCTTCTTCATTACATGTCCCAAGAACTTTAGTTGTCTCTTCCTGATGCTAAATATTAATTTGAATTTCGTTTCCATCCTTTTCAAAACCTCATCATTGCTCACATGCTCGGTCCATGATATCCGTAGCATCCTTCTGTAGAACCACATTTCAGTTGGTTCAAGTTTTTCCTTTATCTTTGATGATATTGTCCAGCATTCACTGCCATATAGTAGAACTGTCATCACATAACAATCCAGTACTCTTTTCTTTGTTTCTAGTGAAAATTTCCTGTTCCTTAATAGACTACTCAGCTTTTGGAACGCGTCCTTTGCCATGCCAATTCGCCTTCGGGTTCCCGCGTTGCACTTTCCGTCTTCTGTTAGAAAACTTCCCAGGTATTAAACTTTTTGTACCTGCTTGATTTTATTATCCCCCACCTGTATTTGGCATTTTGGGCTGCTCTTTTTGCTGACGACCATGCATTCGGTTTTCTTGCAGTTTATTTGGAGTCCTTTTTATCACTTTCTTCAGCTACCTTCTGTAGGAGGTCTTGTAGTTTCTTTTCTGTGTCTGCTATCAGCACTGTATCATCTGTGTATTTTATGTTGTTCAAATTGTGGCTTCCGATTACAAATCCTGGCATAGCATCTAGGGTCCTCAAACCGGAAGTCTTATTCTTATTTCTTTCTCTTCTCGCTCGTGGAATTTACTCCCGGACTTTTATTTCTCTGTCACTTATGAACTTCAAATATTTCAATGAAACAACATGATTTTATATTGTCCTTTCTTATCTCAAATGTTTTTCTCATTTCTTCGTCGTCCTGCGGCTTTGGCCGAGATAGAACTCACTACACCCCTCCAGTATTCGCTGTGCATTTGGAACCCTGGTGCAGTTTATAGCGAAATTCATAATTTTGTCAACATAGCTGAATACTTGCTGCTTCGCCAGGGCTACCAATGGTGTTTTTATTGTGAAACCAACACTGGGTGGATTGCCTCCAGACTCCATCCCGATATTTAACCCATAACTGGAGGGAAGTGACGGATTAATATCTTTCCCAAGGATACCAGTACTTAAGTGAATGCAGGGTTCTCAACTGGAATTCGAACTCGGCTCACCGATTTCTCTTTCCAAGCTGACATTCACTGCACCACAACTTCCCAAGCGGTCACCCATCTAAGTACTGACCAGGCTCACGTTGCTTAACTTCGGAGATCGAACGAGAACCGGTGTATTCAACGTGATATGCCGTAAGCATTTGTTATCACACTCAGTAATCCTTACTTGGGGGAAATAATTAAGAAAAATTTTTAAATAGGCAAAAAGATACTTAATAAAATTATTGAAATATGGAAAAAGAAATTGTCTATACTTCCGAGATGAGGTGGTATTTATATTATTTACACTGTTTGGACTGTTGTCCTCGTCTTTATGGCTATGTTTTTTTCAGATGCTAGGAATTTTTAACTAAACCCTTTATTTCGATTACTGGGGTAAATAATGCCACTTCAGAATGCAATGCAGTCATCTCCCTTTAAGGAGACGTTACCCAGAGTATATAGACGTTCTTTAGTTCCAGTTACTTGACCCAAAGAGTTGTGAGTTCAATACCTTATTACAGCAGTAGTGAACAAATAACTTTGAGGGCGGATTTAAATGGAGATAACAACATGGCAGGTAGAGAGGTATCGCACATGGAATGAATTCTTGAAAATTTACACAGTTGTACTATAAGCGTCTGCGAGTGTTCTTAGCTAGAACATGAATGAGAATAATATACCCCAGTGATCGAAATAAAGGGTTCGAAATTCCTAGCACCTGAAGAAGGCCGGGGCGTACTACGGCCGAAACATCGTAAACATAGCAATAAAGATAAGGACAACACTCTGAACAGTGTAAATGATACAGAAAACTGTGTACTGTCAACAGTTAAAAAAATAGACCGTCGTGAATTCACACACATACATCACAGCCACGCATGCACGCATGCATGCACTCATGCACGTACGCTCGCACAGAAGCACACACACAGACACACACACACACTCACACACACATACGCACACACACACACACACACACACACACACACATATATATATATATATATATATAAGCGATAATAACTATACTTGTGTTGAAAAACCTTTCACGTATCTACGATGAAGGGAAAAAATGGTTTAAAAAAAGAAAGAGCTAAGTACATGAATATCAGCCAAAAGAGCTTAGACCGAGTCAGCACGTAGGCCAAAGAAAAAACCCCTATACGAGCAATCAATTAACAAAAAAGTGCTAAATTCTTAGGTGGAGCAGAAGAAATAAAGAATACCTAGAGAGCCAGACAACCTACATAGGTTTCACCTAAACTGATCGTCAGGGAATGCCTTCCCTGACGATCCGTTTAGGTGAAACCTAGGTACGTTGTCTGGCTCTCTAGGTATTCTTTATCTAAACTTATTTATAAATGGAACTTTGTCCGTGTGTGTGTGTCTGTGACTGTGTGCATGTCTCTGTGTGTGTGTATCCGTTACCTATAGACTCAGAAGCGGCTGAACCGATTTTCTTGAAAATTTCACAGTTGTACTATAAGCGTCTGCGAGTGTTTTTAGCTAGGTTTGTGTCGAGCAACCCCCGATAAATATCGAAAATCGATAATCGAAAAAATCGGGTTATAGAAGGAGTGGTCCGATTTTAATCAAATTTGATACACTCATAAACAAAGACATAAGAAACGATATTCAGAAGTTTCAATGTTGCAGTTCTTACACTAGTGCAGAAAATCGATAATATATATATATATATATATATATATATATATATATATAAGGCAAGATATCTGGTTGTGTGTCTGTTTATTTGCCTGTATGTCCTTTATACAAATCCACAATTTTTATCCGATTCTCAACAAACTTCACACAAATATTCTTTCGGCTGAGTCTGAGCTTCAGGACCATGGATTTGTTTTAAAGCTTTCATTACACCCGAGCAACGCTGGGCTATACTGCTAGTATATATATATATATATATATATATATATTGGGATCACATATAGTTTAAGTAGTCATTGGAATACGAAAGAATGATAAAATAAGGAACAATAGGGAACATTTATAATTTTAATGTTTCACTTCATCAAAATATGTAATATGAAAGAAAAAAGAACATTCTGGTATCTTTGTTTTTGTTTTGTTTGTTTTACATTCGTTACGCAGCTTTATTCCCAAGAGAATCGAACGAGAACCGGTGTATTCAACGTGATATGTTGTAAGCATTTTTTATCACACTCAGTAGCTTCAATTTTGTCCTTCATCTTCGATTATATTGTCCAGCATTCACTGCTATACTGAAGAACTGACATCATATAGCAATTCATTACTCTCTTTTTTGTTTCCAGTGAAAGTTTCCTGTTTCTTAATAGACTACTCAGCTTCTGGAACGCGTCCTTTGCCATGCCAATTCACCTTCAGGTCCCCGTGTTGCACTTTCCGTCTTCTGTTAGAAAACTTCCCAGGTATTAAATTTTTTGTGCGCGCTAGAGAACCCAATCTGTCCGGTAGCTGTTTGTATTCAATTGGGGCTTTGTTTATTCTTAACATGGAACAATTTAAGTTACACTGATTGTGGTTGTAGGCAGATGGATAAAAGTTTCTTTAAGTATAAATTTTATAAAAGAGATACAATAAAGTGTGTTTGATGTGTTTTTATAGATGGAAAATATCAGGAATCACTCTGAGTATTTACTGCGCAACAATATTCTTTTTTTAATGAGGGTGGAATTTATAAAATCGAAGTTATAACCTGTTCATAAATTCGGGTGTTTAGATATCTAGTGGTTTCGTCAATTGGACTTTTCTGACAAGCAGGTATTTTATATTATAAATCTAGACATCTGAGGCAGCTCTATCACTATTTTGATGGGAAAAGTTCAGATAAACTACACTTTTTATTTCCACTAGTGCTGATCTTCACGGCTAAGTCCCACCATGTCACGCACATTGTATCCTTTCGTATAAGTTGAAAGCTCTGCTCGAGCAGCTTCTTCCCATAAACCGCTGCCTTATGAAACTAACTTCCAAGGGGATGCTTTCCCGAGAACTACGATTTTAACTTGTTCATCTCTAAGGCTAACCGTTGTATTCCACGCATATTCACTTAAACATTGTCACTTATTCTGTAACACTCAAACTTGAGTGGCTCTCAGGCATTGTCAGTCAGTTAAGTGCCATACGTGAACTACGCTTGGGCAATCATGTCTCGAAAGAGACATGACTATCTGGGCAGAAGATTATCCCGCAGTAGGTTGCCATTGTTTTCTGCGGTAGACTGGTTGCCAGGCAAGGCTAGAGAACCCAATCTGTTCTGCTATTTAACCCATAAGTTGAGGGTAGAATCTGATTAATACCTTTCTCAAGGGTATTTGCGCGTAAGTGAAAGTAATGGATTCCACTGAAATTCGAACTCGGCTCCCCGATTTCTCGTTCCTAGCCGATATCCACTGCACCACAACGCACATTCCTCAGGCATTGTACATGGTGAAAAAGATTGCAAAAGATTTAAAAGAACTATATTACTGAGCCTAAGTGAACACAATATCTCGATTGTTTTCTCTTTTGAAATGCCAGTACTTTTTTAAAATAATTTAAACCCATATGCAAGGCAGTAAAGCCACTAAGACACAGTGTTCTTGTATGGGTAATAACTAGACAAAAGAAACGTTACTAATAAGCGAGAACAACAGAAGAGTAATCAGGTAGAAAAAAGATAGCGACTAACACCGGATTTAAAAATTAGAAAATCAAAGTTGGCTGGAGAGTATGGAGCCGAAATAAAGTTTCACAAGCAAGAAGAAAATCTCAGCACAGAACTTACGGTTACAAATAGCCAATTTTAGAGTAAATTGATAAGACATCTTGCTAATATAGTACTATGCATAAATTCATCATATATTGGTACCATAGCGAAGAGTTGATTAGGATAGTTACCAAGAAAGGACTTTTTAGAAAAGACACAGGGAGGCAACCTTACGCCGGCGGGAAAGTGACCGAAACCGAGACGCAAGAACAAGACCAAAAATGATTCTTCTTGATCTTAACAAGAAACAAAATGCATAGCAGGAGCACCAGATCATACGTGGCAAGAATATCTTAAGGATAGACAAATGGTAGGCATATACATACGTAGGATAGATTCGGGTGAGAAAAAGTTTCTGGCATGACACATTCAACCATATTTCTTAGTCGCAGACGTAGCATTTGATTCAATATAAATATTCAATTTTATAATGAATGAGGAACTATTTTACTAAGAGTTGACTTCTGCAATAGATTCAATAATGTCTTCCCACATCATGTCAGCCGAGAACGTTAGCACATGCAAGCCCAAAGTGTAAATCTTCTGGAAATTAGCATCAGATAAATATTTTTCCTAGCCGCAGACCTAGAAATCGATTAAATATAGTCTTTCCACTTTATGTCAGTCGAGAACATTAGTACAAAAAGTCTCAACGCGTCACTCTACTGGTAGTTAGCATCAAATGAATATTTTTCCTTGGAGATGTCCTAGCAATTGATTTAATATAGACTTTCAATTTTGTTGTAGAGGAACATCATATCCTACCGCGGAATGGATATGGTCTAGTTTATGAAAGACTGTGACTAGAGCGAACTGATAGCATACGTCACTAGACGAAATCATACGTTACTAGACGAAAGCATACGTCACTAGACGGAAGCATACGTCACTAGACGGACGTATACGTCATTAGACAGACGCATACGTCCTAGGCAGAGACATTTTCTACTTGATCGTTATACCTGTTACTATTCGTTGACTGTTCTTGTACATCTATTGGTTTACTAGCAGTAAAGCCCGGCGTTGATCGGGTGTAATAAAAGTTTTAAAATTAATCCGTGGTCCTGGAGCTCAGACTCTTTGGACGTTGGCATGAAAGACTAAAAAGCAATATTTCTTTCCAGTTAAAGCGAAACCGAAGACTGAAAGAAAAATGAATAGATGTAAGTCAAATTTTGATTTCCTGGTATCGATATCAAATAAGTATTTTTCGTCGTAAACTGAATTTTGAAGGCTAAATAAGTCATCTGAGTAAATGGTATCATGGCTGAGACTAAGAAATACAATTATACCTACTTAGAGCCAAATTCGAAGCAAAAACTAAAATAAAATCGCTGAAAAAATACAGACATACAGGCAGATAAACAGACACACACACAAACATCTTGCCTTTTATATATGTATATATATTATCGATTTTCTGCACTGTTTTAAGAACTGCAACCTTGAACCTTCTGAATATCGTTTCTTATGTCTTTGTCTATGAGTGTATCAAATTTGATTAAAATTGGACCACTCCTTCTATAACCCGATTTTTTCGATTATTGATTTTCGATATTTATCTGGGGTACCTCGACACAAAACCTAGCTAAGAACACTCGCAGACGCTTAAAGTAGAACTGTAAATTTTCAAGAAAATCGGTTCAGCCATTTCGGAGTATATAGGTAACGGATACACACACACACAGACAAAGTTCCATTTATAAATAAGTTTAGATTTTATTGTTGTATAATAAATCTCTTATAATCTATCTTTAGTGTTTAGTATTATTCTTGCACTATTCTTTTCCCTGATTATTCCTTCCCAGGATATATCAAATTTCATGCCTGCCGAGAATATTTGCCCAAGAAGGCGCAACGTGTCACTTTTTAGGTGGTTAACATCAGATGAAAAATCTTATAGCAGCGCACTTTGCAATAGATTCAATAATGTCTTTCCATTTCATGTCATTCAGAGCGTTAGCCAAAAACGTCGCAATGTGACACTCCACTGGTGGTTAGCATCAGAGGAATAATTTTTCTCGAAGCTAACATTTTTTTTTTAATCATTTCACCCCGAGCAAGGCGGAAACGCCACTGATGTGCAGGGGGTTACATAAATGTAAAAAGATTAATTAGAAAAAAGTGAGGAGTACAAACTAGTTAGAAAGGAACAACAGAAAGCTCAGAAAGCAGGTGCGATGACATATACATAGTTGGAGAGAAATGGAAGGTTATACAGGGGAGGGGAGAGAGCTAGAGGCCAGTAGTTAGTAGATGAGTATTGACTTTGAATTTAAATTTCTGGAGGTTGTAGCCGTCAGGAAAGCAAGAATACGGGAGCGAGTTCCACAGGCGGGAAGTGCGAGAGAGGAAGCTGCAGGAGTAGAATTGTCGTCTGCATTTGGCTAACCTGACTGTGAATGGGTGGGACCCAGTTGCCAGTCTGGTTGCACGAGGAAACACCTGTTGAGGAGGTATCAGTGACTTATCAATAGATTCAATATAGTCTTTCCAATTCATGTCAGCCGAGAATGGTTGCCTAAAAAGGTGGAACGTATCAATCTTCTGGTGGTTAGCATCAGACGAATTATGTTTCTAGCAGCTGACCTAGCAATAGATTCATTATGATAATTCTCTTTTATCTCAGTTTAGCGCGTTCGCCCATGAAGATGCAACATGTTACTCTTCCGGAGTGTAGCAACGGTTGTTATTGGAGGCCACAACCTGAACAACATAAGGTATGCAGACGATACAGTGCTGATTGCGGACACGGAAAGGAAACTACAAGACCTCATACAGAAAGTAGCAGTGGAGAGTGACAAGAAGGGACTACAAATAAACTTTAAGAAAACTGAGTGTATGGTCATCAGCAAAAGATACAATCCAAAATGCCAAATACAGGTGGAGGATAACAGAATCAAACAAGTACAAGAATTTAAGTACCTAGGAAATGTTCTAACAGGAGATGAAAAGTGCGACACGGAGATCCGAAGGCGAATTGGCATGGCAAAAGACGCGTTCCAGAAGATGAGCAAAATACTAACACACAGGAAAATCTCAATAGAAACGAAGAAAAGAGTTCTAGACTGCTACGTGATGTCAGTTCTTCAATACGGCTGTGAATGCTAGACAATATAATCGAAAATGAGGACAAAACTGGAAGCGGCCGAAATGTGGTTCTACAGAAGGATGCTACGGATATCGTGGACTGAGCATACAAGCAACGACGAGGTGTTAGAAAGAATGGCAACAAAAAGGAAATTAATGCTGAGTATCAGGAAGAGACAATTGAAGTTCCTGGGACATGCAATGAGGAAGGAGAGCCTGGAGAACCTGATACTGACTGGACAGATAGAAGGAAGGAGAGACAGAGGAAGGCAGCGGATAACATATTTGCAGGGCCTGATCAGGTGGATGACGGAACGGGGGTTGCCAGGAGCAAAAGGAGCAAACATACTAAGAGCCACAAGGGATAGGGAGACGTGGAGAGCCATGATCGCCTACGTCCTGAAGGGACAGGGCACATAGAAGAAGAAGAATAGATTTATATGCTGTACTTCGTTGATGCTACCTAGAGTATACTAAGTAGATTTACTATAAAGGTCTAACCACATTGCTCCGCTCAGTATCACAGAAGGACACCTCTTAATAGGATAACCCAGATAATACGTGCCACATTTTCTTAAGCATTTAAATCTAGACATACTCAATCCTATCTTCCCACATCTTCCCCGTACGTAAGAAGAATCTCGTAAGAAATCATATTGCTTTATGCTGTCGAATTGACGCAGAATCACGGCGACCATGAGATTTGAGGAGATATAAATATGCCTGCTACGATAGACCCAGAGAAGAGCATTCTCGTGTTTGAGAATGCTAATCTACACTCTCTTTGGGAAGAACATTTTCTGGCGGTCTTGTGTTTGAGACGGCTAATCTATACTCGTGCATGTGCGTTGTAATGCAGTAGATATTGGCTCAGAACGAGAAATAGGGGGTACCGAGTTCGAATTCAAGTTGTATTCGTTGCATTCACTTACGCGCAAATACCCTTGGGAACAGTATTAATCCGTCTCTTCCCTCTAGTTATGGGTTAAATAACAGGACAGAAAGGTTTCTATAGCCTTGGCTGGCAACCAGTTTACTGCAGAAAGTAATGGCAACCTACTGCGGTATAATCTTTTGCCCAGTTAGTCATGTCTTGAATGAGACATGATCGTCCAAACCTGTATCACGTATGGCACTTAACTGACTAACTGAATCTACACTCTCTTTGAAAAGAATTTTTTCTGGCGTTCTTGTGTTTGAGACTGCTAATCTACAAATGTAATTATTGTAATTGTTCAGACAAGCTTTCTCCTTTTCTACCTCGACATTCCGAATGATACCAAACTTCTAGATTGGCGTCAGATCTCATGATTTTAAATAGAAATAGCTAGATGTAACCGCAAATTCTATGCGTACAGTTTCTTCTCTCGAATTTATCGCTTGTGAAATACTCTTCCGGATTCTTGCTTTCCAGTCATCGCTGATCTTAAGCATCTTAAATGAAATGCCAATCCATATCTATTGTCGTCTTGATTCCTCTTTTATTGTTCATAATAAATTTTTCCTTATTTCGTATTCTTTTACACTTAGTAACTTGCATCTTAGAGGCTTTATTACCTTTCTTGGTGTGGAATAATTAAAAATAAAATTTGCGGCATGATCAGTCTGTTTAGTGTCTAGAAATCAGTTCCTTGCAACGTTACAGTAATAGTTCCTTAACGTATCTGCAATGTTGCAAAAAATGCTTATGGATATTTGTAAGCCATGTTTTGTGACATTTTTTAAAAATCGAATTAATCTCAAACAAGGCAATGAAGCCACTAAGACACAGGAGATTATTGGGTGGGGAATAGTTAGAAAACAGAAAAAAGGCAGAATTACATTCACATCTTTGAAGTTTAATATTGACTGGAAAGTATGCAAAAAGAGAGAGAGAAAGAGAGAGAGAGAGACATAGAGAGAGAGAGAGTTCCGCATGCAAAAATCACGAGAAAAGGAACTGTTAGCATAGAACTTGCATTTACATCTAGCTATTTCAGCTGTAAAATCATGATATATGACGCCAATCAGAATGTCTAGGTAGCAAAAGAGAAAGCTTTTCTCAACAATTACCATAAAAATACATTATTTACACTGTTGTCTTCATCTTTATTGTTATTTTTTACGATGTTTCAGTCGTTGTACGCTCCGGCCTTCTTCAGAAAAATTGCAGTTATGTCTAGCTAACTCAACTTCAATATGATGAAATCTTGCAGTTATTACAAAAGTACGCTTACACGAAATCTATTTACTATAGCGAGGACATCGTACAAACTATTTACGATGAATGTATTTATAGGAAAATAAAGGGAAGCAACTTTACGGCCGTAGGAGAGTGACTGAAACCTAGATGCCAGGACCAATAATATTGCCGATTATTTTTTTGATTCTATCAAGGATTGCTAACAATGTAGCAGGGCCAGCGGACCATGTGTTACAACTATATTCTAAGCATGGACAACTAGTAGACTTATAGATATATAAGATAGATTCTCGAGAGAAAAAAAAACAGTTGTCTCGCACGTCACAGTATACCAACATTCTAAGTATTTGTCTTTGTAACCGATTCAACATAGTCTTTTTACTTCATGTCAGCTGAAAATATTATGCCAAAAAGGTGAAAGGGGTAACTATTTTGGAGGTTAGCATCGGCCATGCTGCTTTAAGACAAAGAGGGATCTGTCAGATGATTAATAGCGAACAGTTTTCTTTTGAGGGCGATATAATTATTGAAAATTATAACTTTAGAATAGCCAGCGCGGTTCGAACTCATATACGACAAATTTGCATAGCATATTTTGAAAAGAGAATTTAGTTGCATAGAAAATTTATATGCACTTTAGCGATAAGAGAAAATGTAATTTTAGGGAATTGAATGGTCGTTGCCTTAAACATTGCTAATTCAGTCCGAACTGCTGCATTGATTTTAAGCAATATACACATAAAAGGACCGCAAACCGGAGATTCAATCCACATGCACATGGAAGTTACGAGCTGCACGACCCCTCAATCAATAAAACAATTTCTTCATAATTCACAATGGAGAGGCTTTGAAAAATAATAACATTTTGAGATATACGTGAATTGAAAATTTCCTAGGGCAGGTTTCCCTGATTTAAATGCATTTGCATTCTATCCGAACAAGAGAGGGAATTTTGATCTTTAAGTGCTCAATTCGTTTCGCAATATTTAAGGGAAATTATCTGCGTATTATACATCCAGTTTCTCTCTTTAACCACACACACACACACACACATATATATATATATTACTTTAACAAGATTTATAGATTGTAACGAGCAGGATACATATATATATATATATATATATATATATATATATATATATATATATATCCTATTCGCTACAAACTATAAATCTGTTAAAGTAATATCACTGCTCATTTCATATCTATCTATCTATCTATCTATCTATCAGCATGTTCATATCAATTACTGACCTATCTCAACCTATTGTTACTTTTAGTGAAATCTATCTGAGTCTATTCAGATGGAGCTGTCTGTCTATCTATCTATCTATCTATCTATCTATCTATCTATCTATCTATCTGTTCATATGTATTAATAACCTATCTCAACCTATTGTTACTTTTAGTGAAATGTATCTGAGTCTATTCAGATGGATCTATCTATCTATCTATCTATCTATCTATCTATCTATCTAACTATCTATCTATCTATCTATCTATCTATCTATCTATCTATCTGTTCATATGTATTAATAACCTATCTCAACCTATTGTTACTTTTAGTGAAATCTATCTGAATCTATCTATCTATCTATCTATCTATCTATCTATCTATCTATCTCAATCTGCTCATATCTATCTACCTTTGCATATTCATATCTACACTATTGAAATCTAGCTATTCATGTATTTGAGTCTGTTTAGGTCTATGTATTCGGTTGGTACAAAAGTAATGACCGCTCGTAATGTTGGATGTTGAAAAGCCAGTTTATCATAGTATTCACGGTATATATTAGATGAATGTTGATATAAATAACAATTAATGTGTGCTCTTTAATAATTTTAGATTATTTTTAGACAGAAATATTCTTGAAATATAAATCCCTTAATTATGAACCTGACAAAAATGATCTTAGTTTACTTTTCTTGAATGAGCTTAAATTTGGTGTCATGGGTCTTTGCCTGTAATTCCAGAATGAACTCTTCCTAACACTATATAAAGTACACCTCTCAAGAGAGAGTCGAATTGGTAGTACGTCACTCCAAACCAGACTGACAGTCATACTGTCACCTTCCACATTTTGTATTGTTATTCATTGATAATTTTTTACTGTCACTGTTTTGCAGGGGGTTACATAGGAGGAGTGTCATGAGAAAGAGTGAGAGGCTACAGAGGTTGTCAGAAAGAGAGTATGAGAAAGAAGAGAATACTGATGAGTGAGATGGATGGAAAAAAGCATGAGGGAGAGAGGAGGTAAGTTAATGAGACAAGAGGTGACTATTGACTTTACATTTAAATTCTTGGAGATTGTAGCTGTCGGGAAAGCAAGTAAATGAAAGAGAATCCCACAGGCGGGAAGTGCGAGAAAAAAAGCTGGTGGAGTAGAATTTGCGTTTACAATTTATGGGTTTCACAGTAAAAGGGTGGGACCTAGTTGCTAATCTTGTAGCTTGAGGAAATTCATACACAGGGGGTACCAATGAGCTATGTTCATCGGATCAGAAGCCGTGAAAGTATTTGTAGTGAAGTGACACAGGGAAGCCCAATTGCGTCGGTGAGAAATCGACTGTATCCTCTCTGCCAATTCAGGATCGATCACATTATAGACTCTCCGTTGGATTTGATCAAGGACCCCTAAGTAAATAGTAGGAACACCCGACCAGGTATGGCAGCAATATTCAATGCACGGACGGATGGTAAATTTGTGTATGTGCAGGATTATTTCGAACGGGAAAAACTTCCTGGCCCTACACAGAGAACCGACTTTCTTAGCAGCGGATTTAGCTATGGATTCTATATATATTTGTTATTTCTACCCTTGTGGTCGTGTTGTTCTTTTCGGACCTTAATCTGGTCGGTAACACTTGGCCATAAGGTCTTCCAAACTTCTGCCAATATCAACAGGAGACGGGTCCATAAGTGATCGGACAGTACGAAAGTGGTTCCAGCAATTCAGTAATGCTAATGAAAGCCTTGAATAGGAACAATTTGAGGATGGACATGCAGTCTTGATAACGAACAATCGCAAGCAGTTGTTGGGCAAAACCCACGTCAAAGTGTCAGACAAATGTCTCAGACGCTTGGTGTTAGCACTGCAGGACACTCACGCTATTTACAGAGTATTAGCAAGGGGGAAAATTCTATAAATGGGTTCCTCGTGATCTCAATAAAAATCAAAAACTTAGGTGTTTTGAAGTTTGCTCGATGCTCTTTCTGCGCAACACCAATGATCTATTTCTTGACCGAATAGTCACTTCTGATGAAAAGTGGATCATTTTTTTTATTTTTTAATCTTTTCACCCCAAGCAAAGTGATACCGCCATTGTTGTACAGGGGGATACATAAGAGTAAAAGTTTAGTCAGGAGGAGAGAGAGAGAGAGAGAGAGAGAGAGAGAGAGAGAGAGAGACGAACCAGTTACAGGGGGTGTCAGAGAAAGGGCAAGAGAAGGATGAGAACACAGGTGTGAAGACACTTGCGAAGGTGGAGAGAAAGGAAAAGAACAAGATATACGGGGTGATGTAGAAAGGATGGGAGTCAAGTGGATAAGAGATGGGTATTGACATTGCATTTAAATTCCTGGAGGTTGCAGCCGTCAGGAAAGCAAGTATATGGAAGGGAGTTCCAAAAGTGTTAAGTGCGAGAAAAGAAGCTGTGGAGTAGAATCGAACTGTAAATGGGTGGGACCTTGTTGCCAGTTTGGTTGCACGAGTTTTAAGATAACCGTAAAGGATCAGGTCAATGGCTTCATCATGATGAATTCTACAAACATTTACCAAAGCCAAAGTTGCATTAAAAAGATTATGGTGACCGTATGGTGACCGTCTGGTGGTCTGCAATTGGTGGTAACCATTGCAGCCTTCTGGAAGTCAATCAGAGATATAATTCTGTTAGGGCGCTCTCCACCTTTGTTCTATTAATGAACTGTTCCTATCACTACATAAAGTGGTAGTGGAAAGACCTCGAGGTTAGCGCTGACTGTTCAGTGTTCTGGTTGACTGTTCAGCTCGATACCAAGTCAGTCGAGTATTTCCGGTAGCGAACCGGAAGTGTGCTATACACGGACACTACGAGTTACTAAACCCTTGTTACTGTACACTACTAATAACGCTGTTGTGCATACCTTTTTTCTGCTAATATATTTCATTTACTTTATTTCCATTGTTTGTGATTATTTACTCAACTATTTTTGTTACACACAACATAACAAATTCAGAGTTTTATCGTGATCAGTTTACTGATCAAGGGCAAAACAGTCGAGGAGCATAAAAGACATTTACATGAAGTGTTCGAGAGGATACGAAATTATGGCTTCAAAGTTAAAGATAATAAATGTGATTTCTTATTAGAAGAAATCAGATACTTGGGCCATATAATCAACAAGGACGGGAAAAAACCTGATCCAAATCGTTCCTCAGCAATTCGGAACATGCCTGAGCCCAAAGATGTGAAAACATTACAAAGTTTCTTAGGGTTAGTAAGCTACTACCAAGACTTCATCCCTAATCTACACAACTTGCGAGCTCCATTAAACGAATTATTACAAAAGGACAACGTATGAAGTCGGTCGATTGAATGCAAGCAAGCATTTGAGGAAATCAAGGATAGGCTGACATCGGATCTATTCCCTGCACATTACGATCCTAAACTAGAAATAGTAATAGCTTCTGACGCCAGCGCACACGGAATTGTTGCGTGTATTCTGCATAAGTGGAAGAACGGAGCAATGAAGCCAATCGCACATGCGAGCAGATCATTACTTCCTGAGGAACGCAGCTACTCACAGATCGAAAAAGAAGCTGTGGCGATAATTTTCGCTGTAACAAAATTCCATCGGTATATCCATGGGAGACATTTTATTTTGCAGACCGACCACAAACCGTTGCTTGCTATTTTTGGTTAAAAAAAAGGACTCCCCACGTATAAGGCAAACCGTTTATTAAGATGGGGGACGATATTGTTAAATTACAATTTTAAATTGCAACATTTACCATCAAGCAAGATCGGACATGCAGATGGCCTGTCTAGACTCATCCCTAAATCAGTTGAACCATTAGAAGATACAGTGATCGCTGCACTAAGATCAGAAGTTGAAGTAAAGAATACTCTGACTGACACAATAAGGGAACTACCAGTTTCATTAACAGAAATGAAAAAGGAAGCTGAAAGAATGATGGTATCAAGGACATAAAATCAAAGCTAGCTGAAAAGGACGCGCGGACATCAGGAACATTTTCACTCTGCTATAATGTGGTACTCTACAGTGAAAGAGTAGTAATTCCTAAGGCACAGCAGAGGAGAATCTTAAAGGACTTCCATACGGGGCATCCAGGAGTTAACCGTATGAAGAGTCTAATGCGGTCTTATGTGTACTGGCCGAGAATGGACGCAGACAGTACGACCATGGTCGGTAAATGTAAAGGTTGCGCTCTTGCTGCAAAATCGCCGCCAAGCTTACAAAAATCTTGGCCAGAGACAGACGGACCTTGGTCAAG
Organism: Ascarosepion bandense; assembly: GCA_037127315.1. Taxonomy (NCBI): domain Eukaryota; kingdom Metazoa; phylum Mollusca; class Cephalopoda; order Sepiida; family Sepiidae; genus Ascarosepion; species Ascarosepion bandense. The sequence continues at coordinate 71,644 of JBBBDQ010029855.1, forward strand.
GGTACATATAGATTTCGCAGGTCCAATTGACAATTTCTATTATTGGTAATAGTAGATAGCCATAATAAGTGGCCGGAGGTTTTCCAAATGAAAAGACCCACGGCGGAAAACACAATCAGTAAATTACATGAACTATTCACCAGGTTCGGTGTAGTGGACACAACAGTGAGTGACAATGGAACTCAATTCACGGCAAAGGAGTTCAAGGATTTTTGCGAAATGTTTCAAGTGGAACACATAAAAATTCCACCATATTATCCAGGTTCGAATGGATTAGCAGAGAAATTTGTGGATACCCTAAAAAGAGCACTTAAAAAGGCTACAGGGACGCTCACAAAGAAGGCACTGCAACTATTCTTGCAAGTATATAGAATAACTACAAACAAAGGCGCGCTTTTAGCACTGTCGCCTGCCGAGAAAGTTAATTCCTAGTAAAAAGGCACATACGACCACCACGATCACACCAAAAAGGAAATTTCATGTGAATGAAAAAGTTTATTTTAAAAACTATAAAAATAATACTGCATCCTGGCTACCTGGTGTAATAAAAGAACGAGTCGGAAACATGTTGTACATGTTACAAGGGCCAAAATTCATGCATAGACGGCGGGGTGTTAGGGCGCTCTCCACCTTTGTTCTAATAATTCCTATCACTACATAAAGTGGTAGTGGAAAGACCTCGAGGTTAGCATTGACTGTTCAGTGTTCTGGTTGAATGTTCAACACGATACCAAGTCAGTCGAGTATTTCCGGTAGCGAACCGGAAGTGTGCTATACACAGACTCTACGTCTTATTACTATACGTGTTACTAAACCCTTGTTCCTGCATTCTACTAATAACGCTGTTGGACATACATTTTTTCCGGTAATATATTTCATTTACTTTCTTTCCGTTGTTTATGACTATTTACTCAACTATTTCTGTTGCACACAACCTAACAAATTCAGAGTTTTATCGCGATCAGTTTGCTGAAACGCGTGCCAGTCAGTCAGTCAGTTAAGTGCCATACGTGTTACTCGCTTGGGTGATCATGTCTCGAAAGAGTCATGACTGACTGAGCAGAAGATTATCCCGCAGTAGGTTGCCATTGCTTTCTGCTGTAGACTGGTTGCCGACCAAGGCTATAGAACCCAATCTGTCCTATTATTTAAGCCATAACTGGACGGAAGAGACGGATTAATACAGTTCCCAAGGGTATTTGCGCGCAAGTGAATGCAATGAATTCGGCTGGAATTCGAACTCGGCTCAACCTATTTCTCGTTCCGAGCCGATATCCAATACACCACAACGCACATGTACACCTGCAAAATATGAGATCTGCACTGGTGAATCCAGTTCTTGAGGTATAAAGCCCTTAATTATGAACCTGACAAAAATGATCTTAGTTTACTTTTCTGAATGAGTTTATACTTGGTGTCATGGGTCTTTGCCTGTAATTCCAGAATGAACTCTTCCTAACACTATATAAAGTACACCTCTCAAGAGAGAGTCGAGTTGGTAGTACGTCACTCCAAACCAGACTGACAGTCATACTAACACCTTCCACATTTTGTTTAACAATGTGCAGCCATATGCAACAGGTATGACATTGCAAACACTCACACACTTGGGATAAGAACGTTTGCCACATTCGCCATATTCACCTGATGTTTCACCCACTGATTATCATTTATTAAGCAATTAAGCACATTTTTAAATGGTAAAACTTTCGGGTTCAAACCGGAGGTGGAATGAACTTTTAGATTTTCGTTGCATCACAGCCAATAACTTTTTATCAACGAGGAATGAATAAGCTCGTCATTCAATGGCAGATGTGTGTAGATGCTCAAGGCTTGTATTTTGAATAATTTCAACATTTTTACAGTTAATTTTCCAAGAATAAAATTATGTTTTTGAAATCGGCAATTATTTTTGTAACAGTCTATCTACCTATCTATGAAGACATCAGTATATATTATTTGCATTTCTATCGACTTATCTAAGTTTAATTAGATCTACCTATCTAACTTTGAAGGCATCAGTATATATTATTTGCATTTCTATCGACTTATCTATCCAAGTTTAATTAAATCTATCTGTCTATCTATCTTTGAAGGCATCGGTATATATTATTTGCATTTCTATCGACTTATCTATCCAAGTTTAATTAAATCTATCTATCTATCTATCTTTGAAGGCATCGGTATATATTATTTGCATTTCTATCGACTTATCTATCCAAGTTTAATTAAATCTATCTGTCTATCTATCTTTGAAGGCATCGGTATATATTATTTGCATTTCTATCGACTTATCTAAGTTTAATTAAATCTAAATCTATCTATCTATCTATCTATCTATCTATCTATCTATCTATCTATCTATCTATCTATCTATTGTTCATCGCTGTAAACATTTCTTACATGGATATTAGGTTTTGGTAGCAATTGCCATGAGTAAATAAGATTCTTTTAGAACAGGACTTTTGCCTCCGTCCGTAATTATCGCGCGATTCTTGCTTTTTTTTCAATCTCATCTGTTTGAAATGAACACATGCAAATTTATTCAACATTCGAAACGTTTTCAACAATTCTGTTTTTCGTACTAACAATCGTTACTCCAACATCTACGCCCGCCTGCTTCACACCTAAAAGCAACGTTGAGCCTGTTCAGTACGAATATCTAGGTCCTTCTCGAAGAAGGAAAAAACAGAATGTTTTCTCTCTGATCGAACATTTTGTCCTTTAGATTCAAGTGTCATTATCTAGCACTTCTGTTCAGAGAATCTATTATCAGCTTCTTGGATCAATTTATTACTGAGCTCAGCTTAAGTGTCATTTTCGCATCTTTTTAAAATTAGAATATACTAGCAGTATAACCCGGCGTTGCTCGGGTGTAATGAAAGCTTTAAAACTAATACATGATCCTGGAGCTCAGACTCAGCCTAAAGAAAGTTTGGTGAGAATCGGATAAAAATTGTGGATAGGACGTACAGACAGATAAACAGAAACACACACACGCAAACATCTTGCCTTTTATATATATATATTATCGATTTTCTGCACTATTGTAAGAACTGCAAACTTGAAACTTCTTAATATCGTTTCTTATGTTTTTGTCTATGAGTGTATCAAATTTAATTAAAATGGGACCATTCATTCTATAACCCGATTTTTTCGATTATCGATTTTCGATATTTATCGGGGGTACCTCGACACAAAACCTAGCTAAGAACACTCGCAGACGCTTATAGTACGACTGTGTAAATTTTCAAGGAAATCTGTTCAGCCATTTCGGATTCTATAGGTAACGGAAACACACACACAAAGACACACACACACATAGACAAAGTTCCATTTATAAATAAGTTTAGATGTTGCAAATTAAAATAATGAAAACATAGTTTTTCAGTTTTTTCTCTACACCCTGATTTTGTAGACACACTTTATTTTATTTTCAAAAATTAAAAAAAACATATATCCAACTGTCAAAATATCAGCAGACATGATGTCTTCTACTTCAAAATTTTTTTCATCGCTGCCGTTTAATTTATTTATTGACGCTTATTCGCCTTTCGTATTTATTTTATATACTAGCAGGAAAAAGAAAGAGAAGGTAACTGATCTATTTATTTAGCTTATTTAGGGTCACCTCGTGCGTATGCGAATTGATTGTTTGATTTTAGCCACGACTTAGAGATGCTCATAAAAGAACGAGTTCGCGTTTTTTGGGCCGTTCTCTTGGCAAAGGTCAGTCAGTCAAGTGCCAGACGTGATACACGCTTGGGCGATCATGTCTCGAAAGAGACATGACTGACTGGGCAGAAATTTATCCCGCAGTAGGTTGCCATTGCTTTCTGCGGTAGACTGGTTGCCGACCAAGGCTACAGAACCCAATCTGTCCTGCTATTTAACCCATAACTGGAAGGAATAGACGGATTAATACCTTTCCCAATGGTATTTGCGCGTAAGTGAATGCAATGATTTCTCGTTCCGAGTCGATATCCACTGCGCCGCAACGCACATCCTTGACAAAGGTAGGGAGCCTTAATGAGCGCTTTCAGCCAGAAGGGAAGGATGACGTCATCACTTCTTCCTCCTTCAAATGGAGAAGATGCGTCACAAAACAGCAGGAATCATCAAATCTTCATGGAAACTGACAACTGTCAAACAGAGCAAAAGAAGTCATCACGAAGAAAGCAGTTCTGTGAAATAAATTATACGTCTTAAATATCCGGAAGATTAAGCCAATATGTTAAAGAGTTTCATTAAAACCCGTTATTAAGACCCTTAAATGTCTCAAGCGACTCTTAGTGGTCACTTGAGACATTTAAAGAAGATACCATAAAAGATCTTGTGAAAACGGCTAAGATTTCTATTTTTCTCACGCGAGTATTTGAGCTAATTATCTAAGAAGTAGTTCTTCTCTATTACTTCTGTTGAGGATGCGTGTTATATTCTCGGATCAAATTGTAAGTTAAGCCTGACTTGTATCAGCGTGTAGTTCTTTGGAAACTGTCTATGATCAGAGTATTTGAGCTAATTATATAAGAAGTAGCAGTTACTCTCTGTTACTTCTGTTGAGGATGCGTGTTATATTCTCGGATCAGATTGTAAGTTAAGCCTGCCTTGTATCAGCGTGTAGTTCTTTGGAAACTCTGTCTATGATCAGAGTATTTGAGCTAATTATATAAGAAGTAGCAGTTATTCTCTGTTACTTTTGTTGAGGATGCGTGTTATATTCTCGGATCAGATTGTAAGTTAAGCCTGCCTTGTATCAGCGTGTAGTTCTTTGGAAACTCTGTCTATGATCAAAGTATTTGAATCAATTATCTCGAAGAAGTAGTCATTCTTTGTTAATTCTGTCGGTGATCGAATGATCTGCATGTTGTTTTCTCGGATCAGATTATAAGTTAGGCCTACTTAGTATCAGAGTTTCTTTCTTTGGAAACTCTCTCAATGATTAAAGTATTTGTGTCATCCCCCTAGAAAGAAGGATTTAATTAAGATTAAAGTGTTTCTTCTTCCGAACATGTGTCTATGACCAATATTTGGGCCATCTTCCTATGATGAAAGAGTCGTTCTCCGACACTTCCCACTATTATCAGAATATCTGTGCACTTAGCCCATTATCAGAATATATTCCCCTGCATACTTAGAATATGTTGGAAATGCGGTGGTTTGTTGTCACTTTGTCTCTTAGTAATAACCTTAAAAGTTAAGCGTCGTGTAAAGATAAAATAATGCACTATTCTCCTCTGTCTGTCACGGTTGTGTGACAGAGTCTGGGTCTCTGCGATTGTTCTTTATTTTGTTCTCAATATGTGGCGTGTCTTGTAACTTTTAACCTGGCAATGCCTATCCCTCTCTAAATTAGACAACAGCCGATGTCTACTAACTGGGTGGCTTGATATGATCGTAAAAACAAGGCCGTCGTAATTCATCGAAGGGACACTTTCGCCCTGACTGAAGACCTGCGTCAGGAAGTTCTTTCGCCAAGTGGTTCTGTGTTAACACCACCTCCTCATGCCAAATAGGTGCCATCATATTTTTTAGTCGTTTCACCCCAAGCAAGGCGGTACCACCACTGATACTCAGGGGGCTAGATAAGAGCAAACGTTTAGGCACGAGGAGAGCGAAAAGAAAGATGGCCCAGTTACAGTGGGTGTCAGAGAAAGGGCAAAAGAAGGACGGAAACACAGGTGTGAAGATAGCTGCTAAGACAGAGAGAAAGAAAAAGAAGATACAACAAGATACTCAGTGCAATTTAGAAAGAACTGGAGTCAAGTGGATAAGAGATAGGTATTGCCCTTGCATTTAAATACCTGGAGATTGTAGCTGTCAGAAATGCAAGGATACGGAAGAAAGTTCCACAGGCGGAAAGTGCGGAAAAAGAAACTGATGGAGTGGAATTGACGGCTAGAGAGATCTAGGAGATTGTTGAGGAGTATTGATGTGCGTTTATCCGAAAGTGCAGCGAGACAAACATCAAAGGCACCACCTCTATCCAGAGGCCACCCCCATACCAATTCCTAAAATAATATAACATTCTTTAAATACAGGAAAATCTCAGCCACGAATACGTACCCTATCCACAAAGACCTGAATGACAATAATCACCATATGAAGGCGAAGATGAAATGAGATAAGCGGAAGATACTGAACGCATTGATCTTAATTACGTAGAAAAAGGGAAATTACCGGCTTCATTTTCCCGCCCTCTTAACGACTCTTCGTTTCAGAATGGATCTTATCGTATTATTGTCAACATATTATATGCATGTTAGCTAGAACTGATGCCTACCAAATGGCCAGGTAGAAAAGTATTGAATTAAAAAGTTACAATGATTGCAGAATTTGATGTGCTTATAATAAAAGACTCAGGCCAAGAGGCGCGCATTTGCTTTCAAAAGCCCACATGCCAATCCGTTCATAGAATAAACACATTATACGCTCGCAAGTCATATTTGAAGCATTTTCTTTTATTTAAACATATTTATGGTTTGACATAAACTTTCTAGAATTAAAAAAAAACCTATAATATGAATAGATATGTAAATAATTACTTATTTGTAGTAAAATGACCAAGTAGTAAATTGTAATATTATAGTAAATACATATACATAGTTATATATTAAAAATTATCAACAATACATATTTTAACATTACCAACTATACATATTTATAGCAAACTTACCAACAATATATATTTATAGTAAAATTAGCAAAAATAAACACTTATAGTAAAATTACGTACGATACATACTTAAAGTAAAATTACCAACAAAACATTTATATACAGAAAAATTAACAACAATACATACTTATTGTTAACTTACTAATAATACATATAGTAAAATTGCCAATAATACATATTTATAGGAAAATTACTAACAACACATATTTAACGTAAAATTATCAACACTAAACACTTATAGTAAAATTATCAACAATACATTTTTATTGTTAACTTACTAACAATACATATTTATAGTAAAAAACCAACAATACATATTTATAGTAAAATTACTAACAATACATATTTATAGTAAACTTAACAACAATATATACTTATAGTAAAATTGCCAATACATATTTATAGTAAAATTGCCAAGAATACATGTTTATATTAAAATTACCAACAATATATATTTAAACTAAAATTACCAACAATACATTTTTATAGTAAAATTTGCAAATATATATTTTTATAAAATTACCAACAATACATATAGCAAAATGACCAACAATATATATTTTTGTTTTAAAATTACCAACAATACAGATTCATAATAAAACTACCAACGATACATTTTAAGCAGAGTTACCAACAATACCTTTTAAAGGAAAATGAAGAATAATACATTTTACTGTAATTGGAGCCATAAAATAGTGTTCAAAATATGTAGATTTAGGCATTAAATGACCCATAAAGGTGTTGATATACTGCTAAGTAATATCTACCAATCAACTACACAGATATTATAATTTGATATTTTGTTGACTTGTATAATAATTGACATAATATTTGACATATATTTGAGGTATAAATGTTGACATGTATAAGTCACAGAGGCGTTGATATGCCGCTAACCAAAATCAAACTTATCCATAGAGATGTTGATATGCCGTCAAAAACTCAACCAGTCAACAAAACAGGTATTATAATTGAACATTTTGTTTATATGTATAATAGTTGACATATGAATGATATATAATTGACTTGTATAAGTTAAAAGCCAAGCTCACTTCAAACCTCATTTGAAACTAGTGTGTACAACCCATCGCTGGGAAGTGGTCGATTGTTTGTTTGTACCGTTGCAGAAAGTCCTTAACCGTTTCTGTCTATGCTGGAACTAAACAATCCTCACTTCCAAAACTCGTTCCACAGACAAAAATATCCTCTCGCTATTTTACGGGTATTTTTATAACACGTAAAATATGAACCAGATTTGTTTTTAGGTATTTTGTATAAAGTAAATCCTATATTAATTTATAAAAATATTTGAGAATGTCGATTTACTTAAAAAAATGACATTACAATTTATTTATTAAAAATATTTAGAAACAAGCGTGTTTTAAAAAACTATGTTTTAAATGTCAACTTATTTTATTAACAAACACATTTCTTTTGATATTTAGGTTATTAAAAACAAAACAAAACGGTTCATATTTTAGTAATGAATTTTCAAATGCTTTATTTAAAGAAAAAATGACAATTATGGTTTAAATACTTGATAATTTACTTTTATTCGGTTATAAAAATGTTTTGTTTTTCTAGTACTGATTTGAGCAGGTGTTGAGTAGTGCCCATGCTGAGTTGACCCAGTGTGGTGTTGTGCCGATGCTGATTGACCCGGTGTTAACTAGTGCCGATGCTGATTTGAACACGTGTGGTATTGTGCCGATGCTGATTTGACCTTGGGTTGAGTTGTGCCGATGCTGAGTTGTCTGGGTGCGGTGTTGTGCCGATGCTGAGGTGAGCCAATGTTAAATTATGCTGATGCTGAGTTGAACCACTAATGAGTTGTACCGATGCTGATTTGATCCGGTGTTGAGTTGTGCCAATGCTGAGTTGACTCAAAGATGAGATCTGCCGGTGCTGAGTTGATCCATTGATGAGTTGTACCGATGCTGAGTTGACTTATTGATGACTTGTGATGGTGCTGAGTTGACTCGGTGTTGAGTTGATCCGATGCTGAGTTGAGCCGGTGTTAAGTTATGCTGATGCTGAGTTGAATCATTGATGAGTTGTAACGATGCTGAGTAAACTAGGTGTTGAGTTGTGCCAATGCTGAGTTGATTCATTGACGACTTGTGCCGGTGTTGAGTTGACCCGGTGCTGTACTGTGCCGATGCTGATTTAACCCAGCGTGATGTTGTGCCGATGCTGAGCTGTCCGGGTGTGGTGTTGCGCCGATGCTGAGATGAGTCGGTGTTACGTTCTGCTGATGCTGAGTTGAAGCATTTGATGAGTTGTACTGATGCTGAGTTGACCTGGTGTTGAGCCGTGCCAATGCTGAGTTGATTCATTGATGACTTGTGCAGGTGGTGAGTTGTCCCGTTGCGGTGTTGGGCCGATGCTGAGTTGACCAACTGTGGTGTTGTGCCAAAGCTGATTTGACCCAGTGTTGAGTTGTGCCGATGCTGAGTTGAGCCGGTGTTAAGTTATGCTGATGCTGAGTTGAATCATTGATGAGTTGTACTGATTCTAAGTTAACCCGCTATTGAGTTGTGCCAATGCTGAATTGACTCATTGATGACTTGTTCCGGTGCTGAGTTGTCCCAGTGCGGTGTTGTGCCAATGCTAAGTTGACCCAGTTTTGAGTTGTGCCCATGCTGATTTGTGCCGGCGCGGTGTTGTGCCAATGCTGAGTTGACCCAGTTTTGAGTTGTGCCCATGCTGATTTGTGCCGGCGCGGTGTTGTGCCAATGCTGAGTTAAACCGGTGTTAAGTTATGCTGATGCTGAGGTGAATAATTTATGAGTTGTACCGATGCTGAATTAAACCCGTGTTGAGTTGTGCCAATGCTTAGTTGACTCATTGATGACATCTGCCGGTGCTGAGTTGACTCATTGATGAGTTGTGCCGGTGCTGAGTTGACTCGGTGTTGATTTGTGCCGATGCTGATTTGACCTGGTGTTGAATAGTGCCGATGCTGAGTTGAGATGATGTTAAGTTTTATCAATGCTGAGTTGACCCTGTGTTGAGTTGTGCTGATGCTGATTTGAGCCGGTGTTGAGTTGTGCCGATGCTGAGTTGACACGGTGTTGAGTTGTGAAAGCAATCAGTCGTTCTTCGTCAATTGTTCTGCACTCGATACTAAGCCTGTTCTTCTCTCAGAAGTTTTACTTCCTATAAAACAATTGCAAAAATAATGCTTTCAGATAGCTACAATATTACCCTCCTCATATCTATGGTCAAGCATCATCTATTTTAATATGAATGTCTTAGATCCTCATTTATACTGTTGACCTCTACCTTTAGTGGCACTTGGGGCTTCAATTAGGGTTAATAATAATGTCAGAACTTTAGTACTAACAGATTATTATTCTATGGGAATAGAATTTAATATAGCTATAATGTCATGAGTACCCCGTTCTTTTCAGTTGGCGTGACGCAGTTGTATGGAATGCATTAAATTGGTGTGCAAGTTCTCTTGAGGTTACCGTAGGGCTTTGAGTAACAGCGGCATTCATCATATCTGAATCCAATTTTGGGGGGGAGACCACATTTAGCCTCATCTTTCAAGCTGAAATTTCCTTTCCGAAAAAGGGAAAACCACCACCTACAACTTCTTCCTTTCACTTCATCAATTCCATAAGCATCCTGAATAGTTCGTGCTGCTGCATTTGCATTGGAACCTCTGTGAAACTCATAGAGTAGAGCGTGCCTAATATGTTCTTTCGATGGAAAGAACATGGGTGAAAATATTGCAGAAACATATGAATAATGCATTAATAATCTGAAAGACATAGCTATAAATTAATCATGGTGATATGTTGAAGTAATAACAATATGCATAAAATAAATTACAATAATTTAAAATACCATTTAATAAACCGGCAATAACTTTGCTCCGACTTGAAATAAGAGAAATAAAACCTAGACGCGAAGCAGATGGTGAATGATAGTCAAAAGAAATAAAACAAAAAGAAATCCTAATTATAAAAAAAATCATCCAACCAGATCTGAGTCTTTATTGTAGGGAAGAAATTGTTAGTAACCTTAAATTTGCGAAATTGTAAATTGACAAGTTTTCTACTTCTATGATTGCGATAAAAAAAAGCTACGTGTATATTTCTAATTTTATTTTATTAATATGGCGAAAATTATCATAGACATTCCATTCTATGTAATACTAACCGTTTAAAATCGGAACTGATCTATGGACTAGTAAAATGTCACTGTGGACCCCTTGTTGGTTATTTGTTTTTTGTTTTTAGACTCCGAGCAATGCTACATAGGCACCAGGGTTGAGAACCACTAATTTAACCCTATGCAAAGTTCCACCTGAGCAATATTTGAAACGTGTATCTATTAATGTAATATTCCTTTATGAATAAGGGGATGCTGCCTTCCACAGAACTGATTTATGGACCAGTAAATATCAACGTGGATTCCCAGTTGATTATTTGTTTTTTTTTTGTTCTGATTTTAGACTCTCAGCAATGCTAGATGGATACACATTGCAACGTTCCCACCTGAGCAATATTCATATATTTAATGTTTTATTTCTTTAGGAATAAGGAGATGTTGCTCTCAACAGAACTGATTTATGGACCAGTAAATATCACCTTGGACTCCCAGTTGATTATTTGTACTTTTGTTTTTGATTTTAGACTCTCAGCAATGCTACATGGTTACCCATTGCAAGGTTCCCACCTTAGCAATATTCATACATTTAATGTTTTATTTCTTTAGGAATAAGGAGATGTCGTTCACAAAAGAACTGAATTATGGACCAGTAAATATCACTGTGGACCCCCAGTTGATTATTTGTTTTTTTTTATTTGATTTTAGACTCTCAGCAATGCTAAATGGATACCCATTGCAAGGTTCCCACCTTAGCAATATTCATATATTTAATGTTTTATTTCTTTAGGAATAAGGAGATGTTGCTCTCAGCAGAACTGATTTATGGACCAGTAAATATCGCTGTGGACCCCAGTTGATTATTTGTTTTTTTTGTTTTTGATTTTACACTATCGGCAATGCTACATGAATACCCATTGCAAGGTTCCCACCTTAGCAATATTCACATATATTTAATGTTTTATTTCTTTAGGAATAAGGAGATGTTGCTCTCAACAGAACTGATTTATGGACCAGGAAATATCACCGTGGACTCCCTGTTGATTATTTGTTTTTTTTTGTTTTTGATTTTAGACTCTCAGCAATGCTACATGGATACCAATTGCAAGGTTCCCACCTTAGCAATATTCATATGTTTAATATTTTATTTTTTTTAGGAATAAGGAGATGTTGCTCTCAACAGAACTGATTTATGGAACAGTTAATATCTCCGTGGACTCCCAGATGATTATTTTTGGGGGGGGGGGTTGATTTTAGACTCTCAGCAATGCTACATGGTTACCCATTGCAAGGTTCTCACCTTAGCAATATTCATATATTTAATGTTTAATTTCTTTAGAAATAAGGAGATATTGCTCTCAACAGAACTGATTTATGGACCAGTAAATATCACCTTGGACTCCCTGTTGATTATTTGTTGTTTTTTTTTTTATTTTAGACTCTCAGCAATGCTAGATGGATACCCATTGCAAGGTTCCCACCTGAGCAATATTCATATATTAAATGTTTTATTTCTTTAGGAATAAGGAAATATTGCTCTCAAAAGAACTGATTTATTGACCAGTAAATATCACCGTGGACTCCCTGTTGATTATTTGTTGTTTTTTATTTTATTTTAGACTCTCAGCAATGCTACATGGTTACCCATTGCAAGGTTCCCACCTGAGCAATATTCATATATTAAATGTTTTATTTCTTTAGGAATAAGGAAATGTTGCTCTCAAAAGAACTGATTTATGGACCAGTAAATATCACCGTGGACTCCCTGTTGATTATTTGTTTTTTTTTTGTTTTTGATTTTAGACTCTCAGCAATGCTACATGGATACCAATTGCAAGGTTCCCACCTGAGCAATATTCATATATTTAATGTTTTATTTCTTTAGTAATAAGGAGATGTTGCTCTCAGCAGAACTGATTTATGGACCAGTAAATATCACCGTGGACCCCCAGTTGATTATTTGTTTTTTTTTGTTTTTGATTTTACACTATCGGCAAGGCTACATGTATACCCATTGCAAGTTCCCACATTAGCAATATTCACATATATTTAATGTTTTATTTCTTTAAGAATAAGGAGATGTGGCTCTCAACAGAACTGATTTATGGACCAGTAAATATCACCGTGGACCCCCAGTTGATTATTTGTTTTTTTGTTTTGTTTTTAGACTCTCAGCAATGCTACATGGATACCCATTGCAAGGTTCCCACCTGGGCAATATTCATATATTTAATGTTTTATTTCTTTAGGAATAAGAAGATGTTGCTCTCAACAGAACTGATTTATGGACCAGTAAATATCACCGTGGACCCCCAGTTGATTATTTGTTTTTTTGTTTTGTTTTTAGACTCTCAGCAATGCTACATGGATACCCATTGCAAGGTTCCCACCTGAGCAATATTCATATATTTAATGTTTTATTTCTTTAGGAATAAGAAGATGTTGCTCTCAACAGAACTGATTTATGGACCAGTAAATATCACCTTGGACCCCCAGTTGATTATTTGATTTTTCGTTTTGTTTTTAGACTCTCAGCAATGCTACATGGATACCCATTGCAAGGTTCCCACCTGAGCAATATTCATATATTCAATGTTTTATTTCTTTAGGAATAAGAAGATGTTGCTCTCAACAGAACTGATTTATGGACCAGTAAATATCACCTTGGACCCCCAGTTGATTATTTGTTTTTTTGTTTTGTTTTTAGACTCTCAGCAATGCTACATGGATACCCATTGCAAGGTTCCCACCTGAGCAAAATTCATATATTTAATGTTTTATTTCTTTAGGAATAAGGAGATTTTCCTCTCAAAAGAACTGATTTATGGACCAGTAAATATCACCGTGGACCCCCAGTTGATTATTTGTTTTTTTGTTTTGTTTTTAGACTCTCAGCAATGCTACATGGATACCCATTGCAAGGTTCCCACCTGAGCAATATTCATATATTTAATGTTTTATTTTTTTAGGAATAAGAAGATGTTGCTCTCAACAGAACTGATTTATGGACCAGTAAATATCACCTTGGACCCCCAGTTGATTATTTGTTTTTTTGTTTTGTTTTTAGACTCTCAGCAATGCTACATGGATACCCATTGCAAGGTTCCCACCTGAGCAAAATTCATATATTTAATGTTTTATTTCTTTAGGAATAAGGAGATTTTCCTCTCAAAAGAACTGATTTATGGACCAGTAAATATCACCTTGGACCCCCAGTTGATTATTTTTTTTTTGTTTTTGATTTGAGACTCCCAGTAATGTTACATGGACACCAGGGTTGAGAATCACTGATTTAACCCATTGCAAGGTCCCACCTGAGCAATACTCGAAATGTGTATCTATTAATGTCATAATCTTTTATGAATGAGGAGATGTTGCTCTCCACAGTTTCATTTACATTTATCTTTGCCATGAGACTTTAGGATAGTTACTCAATAGTTAGTTTCCTAATCATTTCTTTAATTCAGAATGGTCACCACCCACAGCTGGAAAATCCCCAATCTCTTTCTATTTAATCTATACATGGGAGAGCTTCCTGAAAAGAAAGTATTCAATTGTTTTCTCGTTCCTTCCTCTAGCGACAGACATATTTGACAATATTGAACAAATGATTGGTGGAGCGGGGTTCGGGTGAGATACCAAGAGGAAAATTGGAGTAGATAGACTAAACTATCGCCCAGTTCACACTCCACCCTCGTCTATTGAACAGGTGAAGAGGCTCATCCCTTGTTCCCTGTTTAGGATGCGGTTTCCGATTTTCTCTTTTCCAATCTTCTCACTTTTTTTCAATTGGAGTAGATAGACTAAACTATCGCCCAGTTCACACTCCACCCACGTCTATTGAACAGGTGAAGAGGCTCATCCCTTGTTCCCTGTTTAGGATGCGGTTTCCGATTTTCTCTTTTCCAATCTTCTCACTTTTTTTCAATTGGAGTAGATAGACTAAACTATCGACCGGTTCACACTCCACCCACGTCTATTGAACAGGTGAAGAGGCTCATCCCTTGTTTCCTGTTTAGGATGCGGTTTCCGGTTTTCTCTTTTCCAGTCTTTTCACTCCTATGTAGCCCCCTGCACATCAGTGGCGTTACCGCCTTGCTCGGGGTGATATGATTAAAAAAATATTAAGAGAGACAAGGGACAGGGCCAAGTAAAAGTCTATGATCGCCTGAGTTCTGAAATGAACGCGGAACATGATGAAGAAGAACAAGATCTGGTGCTCCGTTTATATATCTTAAGATTCTCAATCAAATTCAAAGACGTGTCTGTTATGTTTTGGGTCCCTATCTGGCATCTCCACTCAAGTTATTTTCCCAACGCAGTAACCTGGCGTTCATTTGTGTCTTCTTTACAAATATTGTAACGGTAGTTGATCAAATGAATTCTCACTTCTTGGTACCTCGGCCACATGGATTTAAGCAAGACTAAAACTTGGCCACATAGTTTTACTGTTGAAAAAACTAGATGTTCATCATTCTGATATTTTCTTTTCTCGCACCTCTCACCTGTAGAACTCTTTTTCGATTCTCTGCTTTCCTACCGCATACAATCTTCAAAATATAAATGCAGCGTCAATCACTATCATCTCCTTTCCTGAACATTGTTCTTTTATTATTTTTTTAATAATTTCACCCCGGTCAGTCAGTCAGTCAGTTAAGAGCCATACCTGATACATGCTTCGGTGATCATGTCTCTAAAGAGACATGACTGACTGGGGAAGGAAAATTTTTCCTGCAGTAGGTTGCCATTACTTTCTGTGGTAGACTGGCTGCTAAACATGGCTATAGAATCTGAATTTCGACTGGCTACTAATCGTAGTTAGTTTTCGGTCTTTTCTATTATATAGCCTATAGCTTGGATCATTTCTTAGAATTATTTTCTCTTTGCCTTTTTCCCAATTTTTAATGCAAAAAGGTAAAGTCTGCTTTGTTATTTAATCGAATTGTTCTTGCAGGGAGATTAAATGGATTTTTACTCTTCCAAAGGTCATTTCAAGGATATTAACACAACAAACTTAGCTTGAATAGTTAATCTTGATACTTGATTTCACTGAAAAAGAAAGCGAGAAGAAAGTCTAAACATCACTTGCAAGAAGACAGAATGCATGGTTGTTAGAAAAATTATTATCCCAACATGCTTATTAAAAAATGGCGATATCAAAATCAATTTGCATACCTGGAAATGGTTTTAACAGAAGACAGAAAGTGCAACACTGGAAATCGAAGTTGCATTAGAATAGAGAAATATGCATTCAAAAACCTAAACAAAGTATTAACAGACAAGAAAATTTCATTATAAGCTAAGAGCAGAGTACTCAAATGTTTCTCCTCCTTCATGGTAATGAATGCTGGAAAATCATTTTAAAGGTAAAAATTATCAACATAATTGTAGTTCTACAGAAGGATGCTGAAGACACCATCAACCGAACATATGAAACACGAACACATTTCTGAAAACGGGAACAGTTTTACTTACTATCAGGAAAAAATAACTGGAACTTTTAAGGCACATATAGAGGAAAGAAGACATGGAAAACCTGATACTTACAGCTGATACTGAAGGCAGTAGAACAGAGAAAAACAACTCATAACCTTACTTAGTAAGCTTGAGTAAATGGATGGCAGAATAATGCTTAGGAAAAAAAATTAGCAAAATTTGTTAAGAGTTACGAAGGACTGGAAATTGTGGAGAGTCTGACCGTCTACACCATCGGGGCATAATACAGAGATATTTTATGTAATCATTAGAGCCGATGAAACTTTGACTTATTTGCGTAACTAGCAGTATAGCCCGGCGTTGCTCGGGTGTAATGAAAGCTTTAAAACTAATCCATGGTCCTGGAGCTCAGACACTTTTGGACGTTGGCACGAAAGGCTAAAAAGCAATAGTTGTTTCCAATTAAAGCGAAACCGTAGACTGAAAGAAAAATGAATGGATGTAAGTCAAATTTTGATTTCCTGGTATCGATATCAAATTTTCTGCACTATTGTAAGAACTGCAACCTTGAAACTTCTGAATATCGTTTCTTATGTCTTTGTCTATGTCGAACCACTCCTTCTATAACCCGATTTTTTCGATTATCGGTTTTCGATATTTATCGGGAGTATTTCGACACAATCCTAGCTGAGAACACTCGCAGACGTTTATCGTACAACTGTGTAAATTTTGAAGAAAATCGGTTCACCCGTTTCGGAGTCTATAAGTAACGGACACACACACACACACACACACACACACACACACACACAAAGTTCCATTTATAAATAAGTTTATATAACTCAAACTTGTCATACCCCAGCATGGAGGTAATACATTGAAAATAGTTTCAAACCATGATTTAATAATCATCAGCAAAGAAGCAGGTGGATATATCAATGGATTATTGGTAATATCCTCAAAACGAGGCATAAATCAATTCGATCAAAGAAAACGCACAGATATTTGTACTTGGAGGAATTTTAGACACAATAAAGCAGATTTTTTTAAATAATGTATTCTTTTTCGTTTGCAGAAGAACTCAGTCATTGCAGGCGACGTCTTTGGAAACATTTTAGCCAAACAATTAGATGAGTGTGTGAGATTAAAAACGATAGACTGCTTTGAAGTCGTTGAACACAAAATAGAAAATAAATTTATAAACATTAACAAACAGCAAAGAACAAGAACATAAACACTATTAACGGATCCAGGGAAATAATGAAAAATAATTGTAATGATGGCGTCATTAATATTAATAATGATACTATTAATCTTAATAATTATAGCATCCTTTTCATTAATATTGCTAGTATTTACGTGGCTACTTTAAAATAGAATGAGGATAGTTGCGTAGGAAAAAAGCATTAAAGTGGAAAATAATAGAAAAAAAGAGAAAAAAATCAAAAGAATCAAAACATTCGGAACATATATGAGAAAAAATACAAACGATTATTAATTTTTGACAAGTTTATATAATTCTCTTTATCATTATTCTAGTTTTTTTTTTTTTCGTACAGCTAATCTTACTCGTTATTGACCGTTTATTACACAAAGTGTATGGATAGGAAGTGAAGAATGTATAATGCAATTAAATTTAAACTCAAAATCAGTATCTTTGGCAGCCCATTCCATAACGATGTTTTCATTACCAATCAGGTTAAAAAAAAAAGGCCACGCTACAAGAAATATTATGTCATTATCGTTCAATTTCCCCTTGCGATTGTGTTTACGATCTAGTGATTGGTAGTAAAATTGTCTGGACGTATTTTCCGAGATTAAGCATTTTTTAATTAATTCTTTGTGAGCCATTTTTATTTTATCCATTCTTTACACCTGTTAGTAGTAATGAATAGAGTTGCAAACCGTGAAAATTTCACGGTTTTCTTTAAAATTTCTAATAAATCTTAATTCTTTAATTAACGGTTGAATAACCGCATGGCGAGTTTTATGACAATAAATTATCTGTATAAAATTTCCCTATCGTTAAGTTATTTAAGATTAACAAGTTTAACAAACTATTAATGATGGCAGACATAAATATCTAAACATATTTATAAATGGAACTTTGTCTGTGTGTGTGTATCCGTTACCTATAGACTCCGAAACGGCTGAACCGATTTTCTTGAAAATTTACACAGTCGTACTATAAGCGTCTGCGAGTGTTCTTAGCTAGGTTTTGTGTTGAGGTACCCCAGATAAATATCGAATAATAATCGAAAAAATCAGGTTATAGAAGGAGTGGTCCGATTTTAATCAAATTTGATACACTCATAGACAAAGACATAAGAAACGATATTCAGAAGTTTCAAGGTTGCAGTCCTTACAATAGTGCAGAAAATCGATAATACATATATATATATATATATATATATATATAAGGCAAGATGTTTTTGTGTGTGTCTGTTTATCTGCCTATATGTCTGTATTTTTTCAACCCTTTTATTTTAGTTTTTCTTCGAGTTTGGCTCTATGCAGGTATAATTGTAGTTCTTATTCTCAGCCATGATACCATTCACTCAGAGGACTTATTTAGCTTTCAAAATTCAGTTTACGACGATAAAAACTTATTTGATATCTATACCAGGAAATCAAAATTTGATTTACATCCATTCATTTTTCTTTCAGTCTACGGTTTTGCTTTAACTGGAAACAACTATTGCTTTTTAGTCTTTCGTGCCAACGCCCAAAGAGTCTTAGCTCCAGGACCATGGATTAGTTTTAAAGCTTTCATTACACCCGAGCAACGCCGGGCTATACTGTTAGTATAGTGATATAGATATAGATATTATTTTAAGAAGTAGGTATGAATGAAATATTTGAAATTGATAACTTTATTTCCATTTTACTGAAAAACTTCTTTCTTTCTGTAATTCTTTCGTTTCATCATCATAAGTAGCTTACTCTGAGTTGTTGCAAATTGCGCATCATGAGGTATTATTTTCATTTTATCGTTTCGAGCCTACTCTTCTATCCTGGCTTACCTGCTGCGTCAGGTGGGGATCATCATCTCTCAGTTGCGTCTCTGTCCTCATGCAGAGGGCCGTTCCTTTGTATCTTCGTCCGTGGACAGGCATGCAATAGCAAAAAATTAAACTGAGAGGTGCTCGATCCCGGGGAAAAGCGTCTCGAGGCCGTAACACCCTATTGGACCAAGTGGGCTGGACCAGTGGTCGTAACCGGGGCCAGCACGACCGGTGGTTACTGGGATTGAGCAATTGTTGGCCCTTGGCACGCATTCTGGCTACCCGCATGAAACCTTGTCCTTGCATTGCATCTACGTCTTGGGGGGAGAGTTAGATATTATACTCTTCCATGTTGGCCCAAGGTATTTTGAAAGAAATGCTTAGTGATTTTCAGTAAATTGCCTGTTCTTTCTGTGTTAGACTGTCAAACAAAGCTATATAACTCAGTCTGGCCTGCTATTATAGACACGTTGGAGAAATTAAAGAACGGGGTTCAAATTGAGGAATCGGAGAGACGAATTCGAATTCAAGTTAAATCTATTGCAGTCACTTACATGCTAATACCCTTCGGAAAGGAATGAATCCATTTCTTCTTCCTCAAACTATGGGTAAATAGTAGGAAAAACTGGGTGGCAACCAGTCAAGAAGAATGAAAACTCTAAATTCAAAACCAGTCAGGAGAGGAATGGACTGAGTCCGGGTGTTGTGCACAAAGAAACACCACTTCTACTGCGGTTGCAGTACATGTGGTGCCCCTACGACTCTAATGATTCAAGGTATATCGAAATCTGGATCGTTAATCGGAGAAGCCAATTTCCGTTGGATTCGTTATATTCACTTATGTGCTAATACCCTTGGGAAAAGTATTAATCCAACTCTTGTTTCTCGCAGCTATGGCTAACTAGCAGGACAGGCTGGGAGATAGTTTAGCACCATCGGGCTGTCGTGCCCAAAGAAACACCGCTTCTACTGCGGCTGCAGTACATGTGGTGCTCCTATGACTCTAATAAGTCACAGAATAAAAAAAATGGTCTCATTAGATACTATATCAGTACTGAATTAGAATATCTTAAATTATCCCTTACAATCATTAATTCTATTTTGCTACAGCTGTAATTTACTTTGTGTGAATGAATAACAGAACAAATAATGGGAGATATCGTAAGTGGACAAATATTGGTTAGACCTACAAAGAATAGGATGCTGTGGATAACCATAATCAACATATTTAACAAGTTTGAATAAATGAAGTATAACAAGAAGTACTGGGAGTAATAGTAAGGGGAGAAATATTGGTTAAAGCTCTAAAGTATAGGAAGTAGGGGAGAACCATGAACAACGTGCTTTTCGAGCTTGTGTAAATGGATAGTAGAACAAGTGCTGGGAGGGATAGTAAATGAGACAAACATTGTTAGATCTAGAAAGAATAGGAAGTTGGGGAGAGTCATGATCAACTTAACGGTTTTGTATAAAATGATAGTAGAAATGTTTATTGGTTAGAGCTCTAATTAATAGGAAGTAGGGGAGTGCCATGAACAACGTGCTTTTCGAGCTTGTGTAAATGGATGGCAGAACAGAGACTCGAAAGGATAGTGAAAGAACAGATCTTACTTCTTCTTCTTCTATGTGCCCTGTCCCTTCAGGACGTAGGCGATCATGGATCTCCACGTCTCCCTATCCCTTGTGGCTCTTAGTATGTTTGCTCCTGTTGCTCCTGGCAACCCCCGTTCCGTCATCCACCTGATCAGACCCTGCAAATATGTTATCCGCTGCCTTCCTCTGTCTCTCCTTCCTTCTATCTGTCCAGTCAGTATCAGGTTCTCCAGGCTCTCCTTCCTCATTGCATGTCCCAGGAACTTCAGTTGTCTCTTCCTGATGCTCAGCATCAATTTCCTTTTTGTTGCCTACTAAGAGATATAAAAATAGGAAGTGCTAAAGAGACATGATCGACCTGCTAAATGGGCTTGTGTAAATCAATAGTAAAACAGGTGATGGCATATAAAACAGGTGCTGAGAAATAATCGTAAGTGGACAAATATTGTGGTCTTCGAATTTCCCAATATATTGTAAGGAATGATGGTGAGAGTTTATTTTATATCTACCTGCTTCAGAATTAGGAGTCACGGTGGAATAACAGAAAGTGTATAGCACTGAAGTATCGGAGAGCCGAGTTCGAATTCTCATTAGTTCTACTTACGTGCTAATACTCTCCGTGAATATATGAATCTATCTCTTCTACCCAAGCTAGGGGCAAAATAGCAGGATAAACTGTTCAGAATTAGGAGTCACGGTGGAGTAACAGATAGTGGATAGCACTGAAGTATCGGAGAGCCGAGTTCGAATTCTCATTACTTCTACTTACGTGCTAATACTCTCCGTGAATATATGAATCTATCTCTTCTCCCCAAGCTAGGGGTAAAATAGCAGGATAAACTGTTCAGAATTAGGAGTCACGGTGGAGTAACAGATAGTGGATAGCACTGAAGTATCGGAGAGCCGAGTTCGAATTCTCATTACTTCTACTTACGTGCTAATACTCTCCGTGAATATATGAATCTATCTCTTCTCCCCAAGCTAGGGGTAAAATAGCAGGATAAACTGTTCAGAATTAGGAGTCACGGTGGAATAACAGAAAGTGGATAGCACTGAAGTATCGGAGAGCCGAGTTCGAATTCTCATTACTTCTACTTACGTGCTAATACTCTCCGTGAATATATGAATCTATCTCTTCTCCCCAAGCTAGGGGTAAAATAGCAGGATAAACTGTTCAGAATTAGGAGTCACGGTGGAGTAACAGATAGTGGATAGCACTGAAGTATCGGAGAGCCGAGTTCGAATTCTCATTACTTCTACTTACGTGCTAATACTCTTCGTAAAGATATGAATCTATCTCTTCTCCCCAAGCTAGGGGTAAAATAACAGGATAAAATGGATTGTATATCCTTGAGTGGCAACCGGTACAAGAGAAATGAAAAAAAAAATCTGAATTCGAACCAACCTAGAGAGGGTTGGGATCCGTTAAGATCTCGTGCCTAAAGAGATATCATTTCTGCTGCGGCTGCAGTATACGTAGTGCCGCTACGACTCTAATGAGTCACGAGATATCTGGATCTGGAGTTCTGCTATCAACTCTCTTCAAGCTGGTTTTAAATACAGAGTCTCCTTCTTCGGTGTGTCCGGCTATTTTCCCATGGTTGGTGAGGGATGAGTTTGAGAAGAGATAGATTCATATCGATATTAGTGAATGTAATGAATCACGATTTCTCAATCGGAGCATCGATCCGTTACTCCGCCTTGACTCCAATTTATTATTGAAACCAAACAATCTATTTTCCATTCTTTTCATGAGTTCAATTACATTTCTCTAAATAATAATCTAAAAATGATTTAGCAGACGGTGCCATTTTACCAATGGTAAATATACTTTTGGCGAATTCCTTACTCGGTTTCCGTCGTTCGATAACGAGCGTCTGAAAAAAAAAAACGATTTGTCGCAGTCACCATCGTTTCCTGGGGACGGTACTGACTGATATTACACCAAACCTCAAGGGCCCTCCACCAGGCGTTACCTCTTTTTCGTAAGTGGGTTGGGTTTATTGCAGATTTGAGTAGATTCTCTGTTTAAGCTGTTTTTCATTGAGCATATACTCAGATATGAGTAACCATTAAATATGCGTTTAAATATATATATATATAACAGTCAAGTGCCATACGTGATACACGCTTTGGGCAATCATAAAGATTAAAATATGCTGGAAATCGATTATGCATAAAACACATGCGTCTTCTTATTACTAGGGGTACATCTTCTATCAGGTTTAGATGGGTGTTCGAAATAAAATCTCTGTAGTCAGCTCCTGTAAAACGAGATGGAAGGACACACGGACTTAGTAGACAGTCGCATATTAATTTCAGCGCACACATTAATCGTAAAACGATGCTGGTGTCTAGACTGTTTGGTGCCTTTTGTGGATCTTCGTTTTGTGGATCTTTGTTAGGGAGTTGTGGCGAAACTTTGTCGTAAAGTTGTCGTGACCAGTTTATGCCAGAAGTAAGACAAGAAACAAGAAGGAAGGTTTAAAACAGTGTATTAGTATAACAAGAAATAAGATATTCAAAGGAAGTGTTAATAATAAGTAACTAGAAATAAGTAAGTCCGAAGATATTATTACGCTGCTTCTTGTCTGTCTATCTTACACTGCAATTCGTTAACTGTTCCTGTTAACTGCTCCAGTTAACTGCAGTATTTAATTGCTTTCCAACTTAAGACAAAATGTGACACAAGCCCTTTTTAATGTGGGTAATCCGGGCCATATAGCCCGGGCAAAAATTTATCTCTAATTTTCCTCAGACGAGACTCTACCCTTCGGCGGAGCCTCGACTGGGTCATTACTCTCCGCCCGAAGGCAGGGAGTTCGAAAGTACGCAAGGCAATTAACTGCTCTCATTAACTGCTGTCCTGGAAGTCACGCAGGTAATTACACATAACAAGAGTAAGAGACTATTCCTCGTAGGTGGGCAACATAGCAGTACCATGGAGATAACGGTCCGCATATTTTGTTATTCCATCTCTTCTAAATGATGCCTCATCCGTAAACAAGATTGAAGAGACAAAGAACGGATCAGCTATTTGGGCAATAGCCCTTCGAACAGAAGCTCTCCCGCGGTGAGTGATCAGATGGTGAAAGACCCTGCATATGTTGCAAATGATACGGATACAGAATCTGCTCTCGAAGTGCCTTGCATGCTGTACTGTGAGATGTACGACATGCAAGGACCACTTGACGTGTGGTGTTGCGTGGTTCATCTCTGATAGTCGGTAGAATGTGTTCGTCATTGTCAAGTGTTCGAGCAGATCTCGGTCTTCCTCGATCCATAGTTTGTGGTGCCACGAGTCTTGTCTCAGCAACGCGACGATAAACAGCAGCAATGGTCGGAAAACGCATTCTGTCTGAAACGCGTTCTGACGGAAACGCATTCTGATACAGTCGTGCAGCCTCGCATCCATTACCAATTGCGCGACTGTATGTAAAAATCATACCTGCCTGCATGATATATGAATGTCTTGCCATTGTTAAACTGAACACTTCTCAGTTAACTCACTACTACACACGGTAATTGTTGAAGACCGGCTAGCCACCAATTTACACGAATGACACATGTAACCTAGTCTATATGGCAAAACAACGCCATCCACCGTAAACATTCTTTAAACTTAATAACTCGAAAACTTTGGACTTGCGGATTTTTGTTTATATGAACTTTTATCCTTTGGTTATGAGGAAGTATTTTTGATACGTACATATATATATATATATTATATATATATACGCTCTCACACCCTGATTGAGCATTCTGGAAGAATGGTAGACTTTAAAAAACAGTAGCTACTCTAGCATATACGCATCGTTCATTCAGTAATGAATTAGAACACTCTCAGCTATTGGGCGTGTATAATGATAATATACACGCTAAAAAGTCTGCCACCTTCTACTGAGCGCCCATAGTTCAGAGGTAGAATAGCCGACTGACGCAAATTCGGTCGGTTTTCAATCCTGGGTAAAAAGCAATCGGATGTCTAACCAATTGGTCAACAATTCCTTAATTTTTATCTTAGGAAGCAATAATAGCAAAAACCTTTTCTTTTGATAAAAAAAATTCCCTATCAGTCCGCTTTAATAGTAGCGAGAATAATACAGAAATAAACACGGCTATTTTAGATAAAATGTTTTTCAAACAGCATCAATAATTTCCCTATTAATTGCCATCAAGCGTCCCGGCCAAAAAAAAAAAATAAAAAATAAAGATAAATAAAAATAAATCGCAGATTTTTCAACACGAAAATGATCTACATAATTATTACAAGTCTAGTGATAATCTATATTTGGCGGAATATTCGAAGAGATTCAACAGGAACCAATTCTTTTTACCTTGAAGACATACTCAAGTAGACCTATTAGAAACACCAAAATAGGAAGCAATCTACTCTTAGCAAATAATATATATATATATATATATGTATATATATATATATATATATATATATATATATATATATATATATATATATATACAATACACTAAATCTAAAGATGCGCCAAACACCGACCGCCAAACACCGACCGCCAAACACCTGACGATTCGTTGCGTGAAACCGCGGTCGGTGTTAGGCTCATCTTTACATTTATGTATTGTATTTTTGCTCTACTTTCGTACTTTCGTACTTTTGTATAGAGCACTCTGCTGTTAAGGTTTTCGTCTTAGTTATTTTTTCTTTCAAACAAGCTCTTGACTCATTGTTCTTGTACTTGGTTTGTTTCTTTTTTTCTTCCCCTTTAACCCACGAGGTAGTACTCGTTGGGTTGTTGACGATTTACGTTACTGATAAGTTAGCATTGTTTTTTTGTGACTTTAGCCTTTAATTAGTGCTATTTTATTGTAGGTACGTATATTACTATATATATATATATATAACGTAGAACATTTCGGATATTATCCAGGTAAATTCCGATAGAGACGAACTCAAAAGAACTCAATGTTAAATTCATTCATTTAATTTAACAGAGTATTACAATTTAGAAAAAAAATTAATATACTATAATTTCAGTGGGTAATACATATTTCACCGATCAATGATGACCTGGCGGCTCGTCAGATTGTGAGACTTTTCTTACCTTGTTCTTTATTTATTGTATTATATATATATATATATATATATATATAGTCATCCGCAGACAGATCTGTTTCGCTGTATCACAGCTCATCAGTACGCTTAGACTCCGATTGCTTTTAACCCAGGATTGAAACCCGACCGAATTGGCATCAGTTGGCCATAATACCTCTAGGCTATGGGCGCTCGGTAGAAGAAGGCAGACTTTTTAGCGTGCATATTATCATTATACATGGCCAATAGCCATAGTGCTCTAATGCATTACGGAATGAGCGATGCGTACATGCCAGAGCAACTACTGTTTATCAAAGTCTACCATTCTTCCAGAGTGCTCAATCAGGGTGTGAGAGCGCAAATATATATATTATTTATTGTATTATATATATATATATATATATATATATATATATATATAAACAAACAGGGTAGGAAACGTCTCACAATCTAGCATGTTTCACGTTTGTTAAGATTCGGGTTAAGGATAAAAAATGAAAATTTTAAAACGGGACTGTATACTGGAATGTTGCTTGCGGTTGGTTCTTATTGGTCAGAAAACTGTCACGTGTAATAAAGCAATAGAAAATTACTTCTAAATGTATATATGTTATAAATGTTGTATGTATAGAAATACTTTATTTAAATACATTTGACACGCATAATATTACGCTTACATACATATACATCTCTCGACGAACGCTCTCGCGACGGACGCTTCTAGTTTAAATTTTAAAATCATTTGTTTCTGATGAAAGGCTGAGGTCGGTCTGATATATATATATATATATATATATATATATATATATATATATATATATATATATATATATATATATTAGAGAGTACCAGATCAAATGGTAGCTTCCCCTATGTAAATAGAGGAGGTCGCAGGTTCGAATCCTGCTGGATAGCACACATTTTCGTAATAAAAATTTATCGTCAAATAATCAGGCCGGTAGATATAAATATAAAATACTGTTTAATTAAAAACAGAATATCTACTTAAATACGAGTATCGGTAAAAATAATGTTCAAAATAATTCATTATAAATTGTCGGTTGCTTATAACCAAGTTTCGTTAAAATTCGTTAATTTCCGTAACATGTTTACATATATATATATATATATAATAATAATAATAATAGAAATAAATAAATACTCTCAAAAATACATTTTTAAACTTACAACTTTTTAGTAGTTTTTCCTATATATATATATATATATATAT